>PVJX010009727.1:0-59859 GCA_004027295.1 Dolichotis patagonum | reverse complement strand
ACTATTGTGTTATGTTTGATATTATTGTAATTGAAACTATGCTCAACTATAGCAGAGTAAGAGATATGGTGTTAGATACTGTTGATGTCCAGTTGACTTAAGGTAAAGTACTGTGTTGTCTATGTTGTCCTCTTCTGATCTGCTCTGTACTGCCCCCTGTTGTTTTATTCTCTTTTAAATAAAAAAAAAAAAATGAGTGAACAAAACTTTACAACAAAATTCACAATGATGGGTCCTATTATCATTTTCATTCTACCAATTCCCTACCATAAAGTGTTTTAGTGCCTAGTTTACATATATTCCTACAAAGAAAGACAATCTCTGGTATAAAGCTTAAATTTTACTTACTACCAGAATAACATGATTATCCTGTGAGAAAACACTATTATACTTTAAAGCTTTTTAGTAAATGTCTAATCTCATAAAAAGATGGGGGTTATTCTACCATTTAAGATATTCCTCTCATCGCTGAAGATTTAGCTCAGCAGCATAAAACCCCTGCCTGGTAAGCACATGGTCATGAGTTCAATCCCCATTACCAAAAAAAAACCCCAAAAAACCAAAAAACTATATTCTCATTTTCTAAAACCTTTCATTTTTAAAGGCATTTCTATTCCTTAAAAAAGAAAAAGAGATTGTCACTGACACAAAACCTTTATATTTACAAAACATAATAGGAGAAAGTATACAGCATAAGCCTTTTTAAAAGAACATTCTGAAATCTTGGTACTTAGCCCTTGCTAAAAAGTTGAGTCTTAAGATTCCTGAACACAGTAACTAATTTCCACTAAGTGAGTTAATTTAACTCACTTTGAAAAGTTCAAGCACTGAGCTAATAATGATATATACTTAAAACTCTAATAACATAGAATTATACTGTTATCACAGTAAAGCAACTAAATGCAAAACAGCTACAACATCCATGTTTGTCAATTTCATTAGTAAATTAAAGTGAATTTTTTAAGGGACAAATACTAGTTTGCAGCAGTGATTAATTTTTAAGACACTAAGCATAGATTTATATTAACAAAAGCTTTATTGGACAAAATGGGATGCCAACCATCGCTGTACACACTAATGAGCAGATATTTACAGAAATTTTATTTGTCAATCTCAAAGAAAGGAGTACTGATAATTTTTTTATTTGTTCTCCGAATTTTTTACTTTTTTCCTAACATTTTTTGTTTTTAATTCATTGTAACCACAGGAAGACCACTTTGTAAAAATAAACCATGACAATACATATAGATCTCACAGTCAACATTTAAATTTTATGTTTCAATTCCTAGATTTTTAAGGTAACAGCCGTCTGGCATTACAGGATAATAAGAAACTTCATGTAGATTTCTTCAGAAATACATTGCTTTTCAAGGACCACTTAAGGCATTTGGTCTTCCAAAAACACTCCCAACTCCTTAAGTTGGGATAGTCTCCCATCTATCTTTTTACAAACTCAGGTTATTTCAGCCGTCCATTACAACATGGGTGCAACAATATACAACTGTGTATTTACACACATACCAAACACACACTCATTTGCTATCAGTTGTCTCATCTTGTTCTGTGTACTTGCCCAGGTATCTACTCCTCTCTTCACTTGCTTTTTCTAATGTACATGGCTGAGATCATTAACTGCTTATCAGAATTATGTCTGTCACAAGAGTAAAGTGTACCAGCTTTAATAAAATCTATTAACTGCTAAAAGTATATTATTTTCACATCCCCAGCTCTCCCAAGGCTGCCAGTTAATTGATCTCTTAAGTAAACTGATAATGAAATGATAATCTTGATTTCCTCCTAAGATAGTCTTCGCCCTCACCCTGATTCACCCACTTGTAGCTGGGCCCAGATTGGCAACAACGCTGCAGTATATTTAGTTCTGAATAGTTTTCATGTTCCCTGATCTAATCTGACTTTTATGCTTTTGAGTATTTCAATATGTCAGGTTTTTCTATTCCTGACAGGGTAAGTGAGGGTAAGAGAAAGAAAGCAACTGCTACCACAGACAGAAGGAAAGAGGAAGAAAGGGAAAAGAACAGAACAGAACAAGAACAAGAAAAACCCAGAGTGGGGGTTACTGGAGATTGAACTCAGCCTTTTCACTGAGCTATACCCACAATTCTTTTTTTTTTTTTTGAGATGATCTAAATTGCCCAGGCTGGGCTTAAACTGCAACCCTCTGGCTTCAGCCTCTTAAGTAAGCTAGGATTACAAGGATGTGCCACTGAAAACTATTTTGATGAGAACTTTACTAAAGGTAAGAGCTACTACTGATGGCTCTTTTTCAGCCAAGAAGCTTCAGCTTCCCATTCACTCTAGCCCTATTTTTGTTTACTCCAAAAAAGGTAAATGGCCGGGATATAGCTCAGCAGCACAAGAGCCTGCCTGGAAAGCAAAAGGTCATGAGTTCGATCCCTGGTACCCGCCCCCCAAATCCCTCCCAAAAAAAAAAAAAAGGTTATGTGAGAACAGATAGACAAGTGTACGATAGTATATGCACAGGGATATTTCTGTAAATTCTGTAACAGCAGAATTTCTAAATCTAATTGACAATTAATTGCAAGAAACCCAAAACTTTGCAGTGTGCAGCCATGCAACGTACATCTATACAGCGTTAAGTTTTAACTTGGGACTACAATTCATAGTATACTACTTATACAATGTCCACTTCGGAGGTGCTATGTCTTTGCAGCTAGTGGAATCCAGGTGTTGATTTGTTTATTGTGTATCATATTAAGGCATTATGTGTTACAATATAAATTATTTTAATCTTGGGAAGAAACAATTTAAGTGACTGAAGGCATTTTAGAGTACACGTTTCTCACAGTGAATAACATTTTTATTTTATTAAAGCTTGTTATTACCTGGTGAGGCTGGTCCACTGAGGAGAAATGCATGTGGCTGTGCATCAGAACTACAACCTGGATCTGTCTGTTGGAAACTACTTTCTAAATGTCTTCTTTTCTGCATGCGTTTATACTCTTGTTTTATGTTGTACAGAATTTGTTCTAAAAGAAAAAAAGTTAAAATTTGGCAAGATAAAAAGTTGAAAGTTAAAAAGTTGGCTTTCCAACAGTTACTTAGTAGGATCAATCTATGCAAAGTAGTCCCTCCAAATAACATACAGAAAACTGACATTCTGGTAGGAATTCACTTCAGCATAAATGAGGTGCTCACTCAGAAACAGCATATGTATATATACCACCTGGGATTTGGCTATCCAACAAAATCACTTCTGAACAATAACTAGCAAAAAGTAAATTTAAAAGCTTTTCACTCAAAATGGTCAGAGTCTGCACTAAAAAATGTATTTTACTCAGATTCTAAGAGTTCCAAACTCAAAAGCTCATCTGTTCCTCAGATACAGATCTATTAAATCTAATAGGAATTTCCAAGCCCTTAAGAATTGAGAGAGGATTTTGTACTTTCAAGCACATACCAGTGAGAAGCAACAGGTCAACAAAATAACAAAGCAGATATGAACTAAAATGTCATAATACACAAAATGGCCATGATCATGGCTGTAAGTGTGAACTTCAAAATATTCCAGTATTAACAGCAAAGCATTCTGAAGGGTGGGGTGGGGCTGACCACATGATTGTTATGTATTGATATGTAACAGGTCCTCCCTATAAAAGACACTATACCACAGTACAATTTTTACCTACAATACAAATGGTAAAATTATATCCAGTTTATTATTTAAGCCCATATGGATTCATTTCAGAAAGATTTCGAATTCAAAATAGTTACCAATTTGACCTTTCCAGAAAATCCCTGCCTAAAGTTTCCATTCTCCTCCAGACATTCTCACTACGCCACAACTCCCAAATAGCTTATCCATAAGAAACTACATCCCAAGAAGCTTACTAATCCGAATCTAAAGAAGCATAAATTTAAAAGTAGCAAGTAATAAGCAAAAAAATTCAAAACTATAGTGGAGTACAACTAATGCTTGATTCTACATAACTGGCCATTAAGGTTTATGAACCTTTTTGCAGCTTAATGCTAGTAGTCTTTATACTTTTCACTTGTCTTTTTTCTCACTTTAATAATTTCCCCCAGAAGAATAACTTATAGGACTTTAAAGATGTAAGACTGATTTAAGAGACATAAATCAGTCCCTTAACCATTTGAGATACTTTCAGATGAAAAAACTGCCAGAGATAAATCCAAACTACCATTTATTTTAATTGTCATGTAAACGTAAGTTTACATATACAAATATGTGTGGCTTAAATACAAAATCACACCCTGGAATGACTAACTTTAGGATGGCTGTGTATCTTCACCTGTATTTAGCATTTTTCAAAATGTTACATTTATTTAATGGTTATGGTCATTTTCAGTCTATTTCTGTGAAACAATTCATAATTTTAAAATGAAATTACCAATGTGAAATAAAATTACCATTGAAGGGCTGGGTATAGTTCAGTGGTACAACACCCACCTAGCAAGTACAAGGTCCTGTGTTCGATTCCTAGTACAAATTTTTAAAAATACTTTTGAATAGTAAGTTAACCTAGCTACAAATCAGTTTCCTAATATTTACCAGATACATCCAGTGCAACATACCATCCTGTATCAACCAAGAGAAGCACAAATATCTTTTTCTCACTAACAACTTCCTGTTCAAAACTACCAATAATTTTAGCCAAAGTGCCATTCAAAGCATCACAAAATTTACTGACAGAAACATTAAGATGTACTACTTCAAAGTAATGTCAACATTAAGCTTTTATGTGACTGGCTTACATTTTTGTTCACTACATAGCTAGTCTAAGATTACTTTAGCCTTCCTTTCTTCACAATCATAAAAATGAACTAAAATGTATCAAAATAATGTTTGTTAATGCTGGGCATAATGGTGCCTGTAATCCTACCAGGCTGAGACAGGAGGACTGCCAGGAGTTCAAGGCTAGCCTGTGCTACACTGTTAGTTCAAGTCCAGCCTGGGTTACATAGTGAGACCTTGTCTCAAAGAAACAATAATAAGTTTAAAGAATGTTTGTGACAAACTTAGGATTAAGATACACTATCTAAAATTTATCTTTGTAAGGAGGTTAAAGATCTCTACATTGCAAACTATAATACTCTGAAAAAGGAGATTGAAGAGGATATTAGAAAATGGAGAGACATCCCATGCACTTGGGTAGGAAGAACCAATATAGTGAAAATGGCCATGCTTCCAAAACTATCATACAAATTCAATGCAATCCCAATCAAAATTCCAATAGCGTATCTCACAGACTTAGAGTAGACAATCTTAAAATTCATCTGGAACCAGAAGAGACCTAAAACAGCAAAAGCAATCATAGGCAACAAAGATGAGACAGGCGGCATCACAATCCTTGATCTGAAATTATATAAAGTTAGTGCGAAAAAAACAGTGTGGTTCTGGCAAAAAAACAGACCCGAAGATTAATGAAACCGATTAGAAGATGCAAAAACAACTCCAGACACACTAAGGCACCTTATCGTTGACAAAGGCACCAAACACATTCTCTGGAAGAAACATAGCCTCTTTAATGGTTCTGGAACACACGTGCCAAAGATTAAAACTGGACCCGTATCTTTCACCATGTAGTAAGCTAAAACCAGAATGGATCAAAAATCTTAATATTGGGCCGGGGATTTAACTCAGTGGCTTAAGCGCCTGCCTGGCAAGCGTGAGGTCGTGAGTTCGATCCCTGGTACCAAAAAAAAAAAAAATCTTAATATTAAAACAGAAACATCAAATCTGCTGGAAGGCAGAGTAGGTAAAAAAGTCTTGAAGACACTGGTGTAGACAAAAACTTTATGAACAAAACCCCGATTGCACAAGAACCATCACAAAGAATCAACTGAGATCTCACCCTACTGAAAAGCTTTTGCACAACTAGAGAAACCACCAAAAAAGTGAAGAGACAACCCACAACGTGGGAGAAAATGTTTGCCAGCTGTTCTCAGACAAAGGATTACTATCAAAAACATACAAAGAACTAAAAAAAAAAATTAGTCCTCCCAGATTTAAAGACCCAATCCAAAAATGGGCATCTGAGATGAATACACAATTCTCAGATGAAACAAACAGCAAATAAATATGTAAAAAAATGTTCAACCTCACTGGTCATTTGAGAGACTCAAATTAAAACAACACTGAGATTTCATCTCACCTCAGAAAGAATGGCTACTCTTAATAGAGATCAACCAACAACAAATGCTGGAGAGGCTGTGGCAAAAAAGGAACCCTCCTCCACTCTTGGTGGGAATGCAGACTGGTGCAACCACTGTGGAAATTAGTATGGAGATTCTTCAAAAAAATAGGACTAGAGGTCCCATTCCGCCCAGCTATTCCCTTTCTAGGTATCTTCCCAAAAGACTTAAAAACATCATAACCACAGTGATATACGTGCACCTGTGTTTATAGCAGCACAGTTTGTAATAGCCAGATCTTGGAAACAACCTAAATGACCATCGACTGAAGAATGGATAAGAAAGATGAGATATTTTTCTGCAAAGGAGTACTACTCGGTCATAAGCAAGGGTATACTGGAGACTTTTATAAGTAAATGGATGCAATTTGAGACCATACTCATTAGTGAAGTAAGAAAGACACACGTGTAAACATTGTATTGTTTCATTAGTGTAAGAAACTTAAAAGACAATACATGTGTGTATGTACATGTATATTAAAAAATAGTTCAGATAGTTATACTACTGATTTCTCTGCATTCACTGAAGAGAAAGACTTGTGCTGGTACTGTTAGCACAACTGAATGCAGATGTCTTGTGCTCTGGGTGAATGATCTGGGGATGACAATGCACAATGAATGTACCATTGTTGCACCAACTGTTGTGTTTTCAAACTTTGTTGTAGTTTTTTTTTTTTCTTTTTCTCCTTGAAATAAAACGCATTTGGAAAAAAAAATTACCTTTGTAAATCTTTATCCCCCCTCCTTTTTTATTTAGGGTCTCACTATGTAGTTCAAGCTGGCCTGGACTATGTAGCCCAGACTAGCCTCAAACGCACAGTGATTCTCCTGCCTCAGTCTCCCAAGTGCTGAGATTACAGGTGTGCAGCACCACACCCTGCTTATACATTTGATATTTACAAACACCATTGACAAGCTAAAGAATTTTAAGGTATAATTTACGAATAACAAAATTTACATATTTAAATGCATAGCTCAGTTCAGAGAGTACATACATAGTCTTGGAACCATTACCACCTTCATCACTCCAAAACGTTCTTTCAAGTTCCTTTATAGTTAATTCCATCCATCCACAAACCTCACACCCCTCCATTTGCCAACACCATCCATCCACAAACCTCACACCCCTCCATTTGCCAACACTCATCCTCTGTTACTACAGTTGGCCTTCCTTATCTGTGGATTCAACATGTGTGAATTCAACCAATCACAGAACAATAGAAATTGTATGTGTATGATGAATGTACATTTTTCTTGTTATTATACCCTAACCCATCTATTGGGAACTTTTTAAAAGCTTTCACTGATAATGAACAGCCTACTTCGGCCATAGTTTTACCACCACTGCCCTAAGCAATATAGTCAACTACTTACACAGTATGTACACTGTAACAGACATGATTTAGATTCATGTGTTGCCTAAACCAAGTTATTTTATTATATTCCACTGTTTACATATACATACACAATTCATTTATCTATCTGCCTATTAGTGGACATTTAGACTGTCTCCAATTAAGGGTTATTATGAATATTTAGTACTAGTCTTTGGATGGCTGTGTTTTTACTTCTCTTGGATAAATACCTAGGAATGGGATTAAACTGTCTAATCGCATGGCAAGTGAATGGTTTTATTTTGCAAGAAACTTCCAAACCATTTTCCAGAGTGATTTTACCACTTGGCATTCCTACTACCATAACTGTATTAGTGTTCCAGCTCCTCTACACTCTTGCCAACACTTGATACTGTCAGTTAAAAAGTTGGAAGAATTTTGAATCCTATTGCTGGCACTGCTTTTCAAGTTAAATATGATGCAACTATGTCACCTAAGCCACATTGTGCCCTCAAATGTTCTAATACTAGGAACAGAAGATCAACAACGTTATGCAGTAAATTGTGTGATTTAATCTGGCTAAGATCTCAACAGCACAATTTGCAAAGAGCTAACTGCAAGCCTCAAACTCTATTTCAGTGCAACAGTATAAACAATTTTGAAGCTGACAACTCAAGAATTCCCCCGGATTCAGTATTCTGTAATTCATATCCATAAACTCTAGATATCTGACATTTTATTGAGCTAGCACACTAGCTGCATAAAAGCCTTCTTTACTTAGTGAAGGATTTTTCAGTGAGGTTTAAACTACTTAGGTCTAGCCATCTTTTATCAAACTAGCAATTACACATACATTTACATATGCCAAGACAATGTAACATTGTGTGGCCAAGACAATGTAACATTGTGTGGCCGACACAATTTACAGTCCATTAAAGAAAAGTTCCATTTCATTCTGTTACATATTCCAGTTTTAATCATGCAAACTTCATAAAATTTAAGACTAAATCTGCAGCAGTCCTTTAATGTAAAAAGTTACCTGACAGGCTACATCACAAATGGCTATATATCCCTTTCATTAATCCTAAAAATTTACATTATTCTTTTACATAAAATAGTGAGAACAGCAGAAAATTCTGACAGCATTTTTATTTTCAAATCTAGTAAATGTCATTATGACTGCTAATAAAATTTGCTTCCTTTTACAGTTAAGAGACATTAATGAGCCATATTTAGGTCCTTCAGAATATTGGGATTAAAAAAGAAAAACTCAATAATTGAGAGTAAGAGCCACAGAAAACTAAAACCAACTAAAAATGTATTTAAAGAACCACAAAGGGGAGAGGGTGACCCAGCTTAGTAAACCAACTATTTTCATCTGTTTAACACAGTTCTCATGGTCTCCCTGAAGCAGCCACCAGCTATTTGACTAATGAGCTGATACCATTAAATTACTATTATATCACAGGGACCTGAGACCAAATTTGAACACCAGTCAAGGTACAGCTAGTTTAACTTCTACCAGGATTAGCATGAATCTTAATACACTTGGCACAGATGCACATAATCAACTTTATACAGTAGTTTAAAACAACTGGCAAGACAATTGTGGTGGCATATCCCTGTAATCCCAGGAGTTTCGCAGCTAAGGCAGGAAAATTGATGGGAGTTTGAGACCAGCCACAGCTACACAATTCAAGGTCTGGCTAAACTGCAAATCCAGACCCTGTCTCAAGCAAAACAAACAAAAACTGACTTAGGTTCTAATTTTTCATTATGTAATATTTATTGTATAATGGTTCATTTATCTTATGCAGGTGAGTAGAAAATACTATACTCACTATAAATTACAAACCCAATTCTGACTGATAACCTGTTAGGGCACCTGAAAAAAATACTGAGTATTCCTGGCAACTAGAATTTACAAACACATTCACAGACCAAACTGAGCCCTATGTGGTCTGAATACTTTCTTTTTAGAAACAAGGGTGAATTTGCAATCCACATTTAAAAGTTGGATGACCTTATAGAAAAGGTCAGATTTCTGACTACTTTTGAGAAAGAAAACTGGACTATATGGCAAAACTTAACTGAAGATAAAGAGGGGCCATACTACCTTTTGGGTGTAAGTTCTCAAGTTCTTTCAAAATTTTAATGTACACACAAATCACTGAGGGTTCTTGTTGAAATGTAGACTCTGAGGAGTGGAGCTGCTCTTAGCAGAGTTGGAATTTAGTAGTCCCTTGCCTAGTTTTCAGTGCTCATTTTATACCATCTGTAACTATTGTACACTTAAGTCTCTAGTCCCTACTTAAAATGACTCTCTTAATGTGGCAGTTTTTTAAAAAGTGGTTAGCTTATTGCTGGACACACTAGACAACCATGAGGAAGGCATTAACAGCAGGGATAATCACATGTACAAAAATGCATACACTGATCAAAATTCATTTGGCCACTTCACCTAAATGGCTTTTGTAGTTCTAATTTAGACATACCCTTCCTAGGCAGGAAAATATTGTGCAAATTAACTTGTATGAATCTATTAAGAGAGATTCATTACAAACTAACCTATGACCTAAATGCACTGTTTTAAAAACAGAAACTCATTCATGGTCATTATGTGAATGATGGTGAGCAAATGCATGTCCTTTTCTCTCATGACTCCTGTAAAAGAGGAGTTAAGATTACCTCCCCCAGAGAAGGCACTGTTTTTTTTTTTTTAACATCTTTTATTTATCCTATACATTTTGTAAATTAGTTGTGAACACGTACAAGTCAACAGATTGCACAAAAATTCTAACTTCCAGTGTAGAGCCTACTGAGAAGATCTGACAGTAAAAGGTCCCAGGCTGTAACTAACAGGAATGATCTGAATTAAAGATAGTCTCATCTGTAAGTGGAAACTGAAGTTACGTATGTGCTCTGACAACTAATAAGTGAGGCAGGCGTGAAGAACCAGAAAGAGCAACCAGAAAAGGAAATCAGGGTAATGCGAAAAAAGAAAACTATTATTTCAAATAGGAGGGAGTGTTACCATGAATACTCAAAGAAAAGTCAACTACAAGAATTGACAGTGCCATGGAATTCACTAGTGATTGGACAAGTTTTTTGAGGCACAAATACATTAGGAGTGACAACCAAAGAAATGTGAAGCAGGCTATGCGAAAACTCTTTTAAAGTTTTAAAGTGAAGGAATCTGTAAGACTGCTAGAGGAAAAAATGATGTTTTAACTTACTTTCTAGTAGAAGACCCAAGAATACTTAAAAACCAAAAGCAAAGATCCAGTTAAGGAGGGAGGGGCAATGGAAGAGGAGAATCAAGAGGATAAGTAAGGATCTTTTGAGCCAAGCAGTGGTGCACGCCTATAATCCCAGCATGCAGGAGGCTGAGGCAGGAGGATTTCAAATTCCAGACCAGTTTGGCTATCAAAGTCATCTCAAGGCCAGCCTGAAGTGCACAGTGAGACCCTGTCTTAAAAAAAAAAAAAAAAGTAAAGATCCTTTGGAGAGGAGGACCCTTACAGCATAAAATGTTTTCATTATTTAATCTACTAAAAGGGGACTAGGACAGACACAATGTAGGTGAAATTGGTAATGAAACTACCATTTAATCACCTCTTTTTTTTTCTGTCACATAAAAAGGCAAAATCATTCACTGAAAGAAATTGGTAATGAAACTACCATTTAATCACCTTTTTTTTTCTGCCACATAAAAAGGCAAAATCATTCACTGAAAGTCAGGACTCCTGGGCTATGTTAAAAGTTCCATTTGAGGCTGCCCTGTTGTGACCTACATTTTCAGTGCTCACAGACAGGAAATGCCCTTAGTGCCCACAACCCTGGCAGACAGATACTATTATCATCATATGCACATTTTTATAGATGAAGAAAATGAGGCCCAGCTTCCATATCTTCCTTCTGAAAGGTCAGTCAATAAGAATGTTTTATTAGTACTTTAAAAGGAATTATTATAAACTGGTAGGCTAGGGTTGCTATGTACTGTACAACTAATTATAAAGCAAGCCTCCAATAATGTACTAATTTCCCCAGATGGTTGTGAACAGTGAGCAAATCAGATTCCTCTGTGCTCTTAAAACAACCAAAATCTCCTGTTAAAGCTATTGGTATAGTTAAAGCAACTATACCAATAGCATTAAGAATATGGTAATTCTCTGTAACAATTAAAAGGCATACTTCATAGTAATGTCCGAAAAATTGGCTTTCTTCAAATTCTACTGTACATTCTGTTCTTCAATTGCTAAGCCAAGTGAACACTATTCCACCAAAAAATCAAAATAGGTATGCTGATAAAACATGTAGGATTATTCAAATTTGCTAATAAACACTGCTCCAATAAGTGGCCGCTATATCAGGTCAAGAGACTGTCTAATCAGCACAATATTTGAAATTCACACAGGGGGCGTAAAGATTTGAAAACTGACTTCTAGAGGAAGAATTTATAGAGTTTTAAATAATGTTAAGAAAAATTGGGTACATGACTAAGACTTTGAAACTTAAAAAAAAAAAAAAAGACTTTGAAACTTTAAGTGGAATCCAACAGTTGTATTAAACAAACTATTACAATTTAGTAAGATCACAATGTTGAAAAAGCACTAGTACGTCTCAGGATGATCTGCCTGTGCCATCTGTGACAGATAAAAACTAATGATTTCACCAGGCATGATAATGTACATCTGTAATCCCAGCAACTGGGTGGGTGGCCGGAGGATCACTGATCTCAGTATCAGCCTAGGCTACATAATTAGTTAAAGGCCAGTCAGAACTTATCCCGTCTCAAAAAAATAAAAAATACAAACAAAAAAACTAATGACAAGATTTTTTAAAAGGAAAAAACCAAGTACTTACACTCCACAACAAACTAAACGTATATTATGAGTTTTTTTCTACTGCAAGATGGTTAAATATCATCACCACTTTTTTTTAAAGTCTACCTTCGCAAAATCTGTTAACCATAAAATTTTGATGAGTGGGCCCAAAATAAACAACAAAGCTTAAAAAAAAATGAACATACACTAGAATTGTAAGTCACCTGCAAGGATTTCCTGCTCAGTTTGACTGCAACATATGAGAAATTCACTGTAACTTAATTATTTTAGAAGATCAGAGCTTCATTCTACGTTTTCTCAAAATCCTATAAAATCTTAAAATATGTGTTTCTACAAATGAGCAAACCTAATAATGTTAGAATTACTGTAAAAGAGACTGTCTAAAATAATGTATGCAGGTAGTCCCTGTTTATCATCTAGAAAGAAGAGGGACTACTAAGAACTATGTTTGAAGTGCACTCCCAAAATTGTTTCAAGTCTTTAAATTGCAGTATTACAACTCTTTTGTGTCACAAGATGTCATAAAATGTTGTATGTACATAACTATGTTGTCACAAAAGTGTAAAAGGTATAGAAATATAAAATTATATTTTTCAAACTTTACCTCTAAGAACCTTCAGATATTCCAACCAAGTCTTAAATACTTCAACAAATAAATCCAATATTTTAAAGTTTTGTCATAAGATGTAACTACAAGTGAAAGTATGGCAGATAAGAATAACTCTGAGGCTACTTTTCAAATTCCATGTCTCAACAGAATCCATATTAGCACTCAAAATTCAAAGAGCATCCCTGCTAAATCACTGCTACAAGACTGATGCTAATGCACGGCGCCTGCCTGGCAAGTGCAAAGTCCTGAGTTTGATTTCCAGTACCAAAAAATAAAAGACTGTTGCTGATGGGTTCTATCTTTCAAATGTTTAGAAAGGTATGCTGAACTCTAGGATACCTAAACTCTGCAATTAAATTAGTTTAGCATTTGCTGATGCCAGTGGTTGACGCAGGCTTGAATAATTATTTCCCATTCATCTTTTTGAAAGTAGATAGTCTTGCCAGGGATTTAGCTCAGTGGCTTAGGCGCCTGCCTGGCAAGCACGAGGTTGTGAGTTCGATCCTCGGCACCAAAAAAAAAGAAGAAAGTAGGTAGCCTTCTCAAAGGCAGGAAGTTCACTGTGGTTTCATATGCATAGAAAACATTCTGTGCATTAACAATACTAAGCACAGTGTTAAAAACACAAGGACTACAAAGATCATATATTGCTGGTTAATTCAGTTACAAGTACTTGAAAATATACACCTCCAATGCTGTTATCCAGTGTGATGAATCAATGATCCAAAAGATTCAACCTAAAGTTAGTAATACACAGTATATTCTTTTTCCATAAAGTCATTCAAAAACTGAAGAAACTGTTCTTTACATCTCACATTATGTGTCTCACAACCATGGCAGCAGCGTAAGACAGGCTAGCCTCTGATCTCACCATGTTTAGCCTATGTGTTCCTGTGCTTGTTAGGCTTTAACTGTCTACCTTTGCCAAACAAGAAAACCTCAATAATGAATAATGTATACAACTGCATTGTTTTTAATGGGCGTAATTACAAGATGGTGCAGGGAGGCAGTGCTGGGTTCTAGGCAATCACAAGTCTGTTGAACTATACTCCCCAAACCCAAATCCCAGGATTTTAAATGTGAAATTTATATAACTATGAAAAAAATAAGTATATATACTTCCTAAATAAAATTTAAGGTTTAAAATCCACAGTACAAAGACCATTTGAAAACATCTATTTGCTAAATCCACTGGGAAACCAGAAGCAACTTTTAACAGCTGTCTAAATAACCACAAAATATTAAACATTCTGGCTCAGTATAAATGACATATGAAGTGAGATACTGCCTCCTGCAACAGACATCTCATTTGTTTGCCTAGAATCGTTTATATTTCATTTAAGCCAGCTGGTGTCTCCATTTGCAGGCATGTAACAATGTCTACTGTACAATCTATGTTCCTGTAAAGTTTCCTCCATTCACAAGCTGCAGTTCCCATTTTTAATGGCAAGTTTCCAGCAAATATGAGTTCTTACAAAAGAATTTAACTCTTTAACTCTATTCCTAAGGCAACCTACACAATGGTACCAAACCATAAACAATGTGTATTAATGTGTCTAACAAATTTACAAAGAAGTTGACATCTACAGATAGCTCTCTTCCCCAGACCATTAATATGCTGCACAATTATGAAAACAATGTGGCAGATCTGACTAACAGTCTTTTGCAATGCTGTGTAATATTTTGGTTTTTAAAACAATTTCTTTCTTGGAAATGTTATGGCAATCTTCTGGCTCAACAGGAATATTATAGATGTGTCAAAAACCAATGAATAAGGATAGAACACTTTGTTTTCAACTTACCAGCATGACCACTGATGGAGTTACTCTAGGGATTCATTACAAACATGGTTAATATTTCTCTCCCCCTATCCACCTTCAATCATTATTCACTTTACCTGTACATACTGGGAGTATTACAAACACTCTCCACTACATCAGGGTGTGAAAACTTTTTCTGTAAAGGACCAAACAGCAAAAATGGGGCTCTGAGGCAATAGTCTCTGTACACCTACTTAACCTTGTAGTTTAACCTGTAATGGTTAAAAACAAAATGAGCACAGCTGTGTTCAAATAAAACTTTTATTTATGGACACTGAAATTTAAATGTCATGCTATTTTCACATCACAATATAATCATTTTCTTTTCCAATCATTTAAAAATGTGGAAAAAATATTTTTACTTCTCAGTCTATACAAAAACTATTTTTAGTTCTGTCTATACAAAAAATATTTTTAGTTTAGTTCTCCGTCTATACAAAAACACAGCCACAATCTTTCAACCCTACCAGACTGCCCTTCTGAATTAGTAACTCAGGTATCCAAACCTGACTATATCCAGATTTAGAACATGTTGTGATAAGGCATTGCTAAAAACTAGTCTTGCCAAGAATGCAAGCTTGACTTCTTTTCAGCTTAACTAAGGCTTGTCCTAGTATTAAGCTGTAACAGTTTGAGAACTATTGATTTTTAATAAGAACAGTCATTAAGTCAAATTTTATAATCACCTTCCCAGAACGACTAAAATAATAGCTGGGATTTTAAATAGTATCCAGGTTTCTAAAACTAATAAACTGTAAATTTAGTTGCAACCCTAGAAGAAACTACATGAGTATCCAGAAATCCAGTATATGGAAATTTCAGTTCTCCAAACTCTCCTCCAAATTTCAGTTCTTTAGTCCTAAAGTATTTAAATTACATTCAAGTTTATTCAGTTTCACAGTAATTTCCATCTTAACTGGGTTAAGCCACAGCCCATTTCTAATCCCAGCTACTTATTGCAGCAGTTAAGTACAGTTTAAGAATCATTACAGTTAAAGTAGAAAGCTATGTGCCTGGAAAAATTATTTCCAAGTTTGGTCACAGAAAAGCTGGGAAGCTCACTGATACCTGCGTAACACTGCAACTCCCTTTATGACCTTATTACAAGGCCATACAGAAACATATACCAAACTAATCACAATAAATATGTTTTTACAATGTCATTAAAAATTACAATAAAAAAGTACATTTTTGTAAATCTGAACTTCAGGAATTTTAACTAGTATTCTCAAATCCACTTTTTACAGTAAGAGTCAAATCAGTTGAGATCAACAGAAATTCATTAGGATTGGCCTTCAGGTTTCAAGGTATGATCAAACTTTCAAAGCAAATGTCAGAAAATCTTTAAAAACAGAAGTAGCACTACTGCTAGAAATTAATGTGAATTTGAATCAGCGGGTTTAATATTAGTCATGTTAATACTATAGTCCACTTACCTGAAAAGTAAGGTAATGAGTCAACTGTGTTAAGCGATACAACAAATACATCAGTGAATTGACAAATTCACAAAAGCATCCATTCTTTCTGAGTAAGTTCCACTTAAAATGAGAGGGAACATACAGCTCCGTTTTACATACATGCTCTCTTTTGATAACGATACTTTAACTCACAAACCTCATACTAAATTTACTATCTCCAATGAAATTTATTGCTGAAATGGCCTTATTAGTAGTAAAGTGAAGAATATTCAATTTGAAAAGAAGCTCTTTCACTTATGACAAACTAAAAATGTCAACCACAAGAAATTTATTCCTGACATCAGTTGTGCTTTTGAAATAATGCCTAGCATAGAAGACAGTTTACATATGGTCATTAAATAAAATTCTGCGAATTCCTGTGAAAACTGACTACAATTCTAAAACAGTATATTCTTAAATTATATCAAATATTTAATAGCAAAAATGGTGGCCTAAACATTTGAGGTTCTTCCTATGGGCTTGGGAAAGGATTTTAAAATGCGACATTAAGACCTATTTAGCAGGATCAGTTTCAAATTAAAGTTACCAAATATAGAAGGTTTTTTTTTTTTTTCCCTTAAGGCAGGGTCGGGCTCTGAGATTTTTTTTAAGCTAACAAAACATTTAATATAAAGCTAAGAGAAGGTTTTGTCTCAGGGTGATAATCACCAAAGGGCTCAACCATAAAACCTTTGCTTGCTACACACAAAGAAACCACATTTACACTTCAAGTCCACAAAAGCCTACCCTAGGACTGTGCCTGGGGCACACAACGATTTCAAACTGTACACACACACACACACACACACACACCAACAACCTGGGCATACTCATGCTGTACAAAGCAGCCGAAAGGCAAACCCCTGTCACTTTTAGGAAACGAAAAAACAAGTATAAAGTCTCTCCGAGTCTTGGGTTTATTTCTAAAACTAGACTGTTTTCTCCCAAAATACTCTGTTTCGGCAGGAATAAAGCATTTCCAAATACAAGCAAGTACTCGGCCCCCATTTTCAATACAATTTGGTTTTCACTAGAAGTTGAAATCTCTCAAGGTCTAAACGCTTATTGTGATCACATTACAGTACAAACAGAAGAGCATTTTCTTTGTTGTTGACCCTGCTAGGGAAACAGGTCTTGACTCAGCCAAAGTGGCGTTCTCGTGGGTGATTAATGACAGGCCTAGATCTCGCCCCAGTGACATCCATCCCCACCCCCCACCCCCTCTATACTAAAATCAGCCATGTCTGGGCTGGAGGAGGGGCTGCCGTCTCGCCTCAAACCACCCAGTCCTACAGTTAATAGCTGCAACTAATTGATTCAAGCCAAAAAATACCGAGATTCGGGTGAAATGCGACCAGTCTCTCGCCTAATTTATGAATATTCCTGTCTATTTCCGATGGGCATCTGCTTACTATGGAAACAATTTTGATAATTCTGCGCTAAGACAAGGATCTTCCTCTTCCCTTCAATACCGGCCTCTACCCACCTCAGCTCCCCAAACCCCTTCCATGACATCAGCCAATTTCTATTGTGTCTCCGTACCCTGAAGAAATAAAGAAATGGGGTCCTACCACCACTTCGTTAACAACGAAGGCCACGGTCCGGCACCCCCCCTCCCACGGCCTCATCCCGTGCCCCAGAACCCCCATTCTGTCGCCCACCCCCGAGGCCCCAGGGCCGAGTCCCACCTGTGGTGAGGCGGGAGGAGACGTCGCCGAAGGGGGACGGCTCCATTCGAAGATATTTCTGCGGCGAGGCAGCCGCGGCCGAGGCGGCAGCGGTGGTTGCAGCCGCCGCCAAGGGAGAGGCGGCGGCCGAGGTGGGCGCCGACAATGGCGCACATCGCCTCCTCTTCGGGGACGCCGGGCTCAGCAGCGGGTCGAAATCCAGAGTCCTTTTCAGAGTGGCGCCGCACGCCATGGCTGGGGGCAACCGAGGCACCCGGTTCGGGCGGGGTCGGGGAGGACGACGGAAGCGGGGACGCGGCGAGACGCGAGGAGCGCCGAACCGACGGGCTGACGAGCCAGGCGAGATCCCCGGCGCCGAGGTGGAGAGCGCAAAGCCGCCGCCGCCGCTGCCTCCGCGGCAGGGGCAGGGGCAGTGGCCGGGCCAGCCCGGGAGGGAGCGGGAGGGGCGGCGGCGGCGGCACGCACGCCAGCCGCGTCAGGGGGGCTCTTCCGCCTCCTCAGGCGCCGCGCCCCCAGAGAAGCTCCAGCCACCTCTGCGGTCCGTGAAAGCTTGACGCCGCGCCGGACGTCTCCGGGCTGAGACCAGCTCCCCTCGGAAGTGGATACCAGCTGCGGGGAATGTGAGGTTGGAACGCGGCTTCCAACACGCCCGATTACGGTTGGGAGCTTCCGAGCAGTAGTAGATGAAGAAAGATGGCCAGGTGGCTGCAACAGAAGCAGAAGCTCAAACACGTCCAACCGCTTCCCCCTCCACTGTAGAACTCGTCCACCCGCCGCCGGCCTCAATATGGCGTCAATAACAACGCTGCCGATTCAAACCCTGCGGCCTCAGGGCGCCTGCGCATAGGGGCGGGCCCACCGAGCACGCATTCTGGGAGTTGTGGTGTTTTCGGGTGGGTAGATAGGAGCATGAAAAGCAATTTGGAAGGAGTCGCAGAAACTACGACTCCCTTCATGCAAGGCGCGCAATTCCGAGTTCCGGGTTGAAATTTAAATCCCCCATGCGCAGCTAAAGAGTACAAGGAATTGAGCGAAAGAGGAAAAAGAAAATGCATTGAAGCAGTGGGAGACAGGAAAGCAAACCCGTGGGGAGAGCAAGCTAAGCAACGTGGAAGACCTGTAAGACTCAGAACCTAATTGTTACCACAGTAATTTCACTGGGAAATAGGCAAGAACTTACCTAACAGTCCAAGAGATTAATTTTGGTAACAAGAGTGCTAAAACAAAACTAGTCCCATCAATGGGCTAGGAAATAATGAAAAGATTATGCCATCTATTTGGGATTCGAGAGAACAAGTAGTAGTATCAGATTGCAGGATTCTGGATTGAACTCTTGCGCTTAGAGCTTCCCAGGTAGCTGCTTGAAATACAGATTAAATTCTGCAAAGCCACCTTTGCTCCTGTAAATGAATAGGATTTTAACTAAGTACAGAATCAAATTGTTTTGCTCTAAGTAAGCGAGGAATGCCAGAAATCGCATTATCAGTTGAATTTGGTGTACTTGTTGTGAACAGTAAGACGCAGAGCAACTCAAAAGAACTAAGAAAGTGTCTGTGTAAGTAAACATGGAACCCATTGTATAAGTGAAGGGAAAAATGATTCTAAAGGTTGTGTTCTTTTTAAGAACCTAAAATAGGGATTAAATATAACAGTTAGAAAGTGACTTATGTACAAACTATCGTCCTCTATGGATCCTGTCACCAATCCACATATAAGTATTTGAATATCGTTATCAGCTGAATGTCAGATACTGAGTTCTAATTCATTTATTCTCATTGTTTATTTAATAATCATGTTTTGTGGCCATTTTGTCTATAATTCTTTATACCAGCTTTGAACAGTAATTCAATATAGCCTTGTCTTTTAGGATAATCCAACATCTCAAGGTCAGAAGTCTGCTTTTTACTATGTCAGCAAGTTTGACGACACCTACTAAGTAAACTTTTACTAAATTCTAGCCACTCGATAAAAATCCATGATACTGTGAAAGTAATACAATGTTCAGTTTTATGTAAGGGGATAGAAAAAAGATTCTTGGTAAATATTTTCTGAAATTAAGATTTGACCTTGTATTACAATATTTATATTGGAAAGTGGGTGTTACAAGCTGAATTGTGTTCCCTCAAAATGCAAATACTTGAGACCCTAGTACCTGAGAATGTGACTTTTATTTGAAAATAGGGTTACTTCTTCAGTAATTCTTTAAGATGAGAGCATAGTAGAGTTGGATGAGCCCTCTAGTCCAACATGACTAGAATCCTTCTGAACAGAGAAAATGTGCACAAAGACAGAAGGTAGAGACCTGAAAATGGAGGTTAAAGTGATTCCTTTATAAACCAAGGAACATCAAAGATAGCCAGCAATCCACTAAAACTAGAAGTACACTAAACAAATTAGTCCTTACAGTCTACAGAAGGAACCAACGCTGAGATCACTCAGTTTTAAGAATTCTATTTTTTAGTTCTGTGAGGTAGTAATTTTCTGTTGTTTAATCTATCTGTTTTGTGGTACCTTGTTATGACAGCTGTAGAAAATTAATACAGGAGGGTTGTGATTCTCTTTTGAGATATACTAGGCTGCCTGGAAAATGAAAAAGTTGCATTTATTGTGTGCATGGAGTGGTATCTGACAAACTTAATAATTTAGTCATAATAGCTGCTTGTGTGGTCATCACAGCACAGCATATCTGCATAGGGTTGGGGAGCTACTTCAGAAACTAAGACAAGGGGAATCCTTGCTATTCATCTCTTTATGTTTGCTGAAGTCCTTTTGCTCCTCACTTGTTGCCTACTTGCTATTTAAGACTCAGCCTAGGCTATAACTCCTTTATGAACCCTTCGCCAATGCCTCAAGCTTGAGTTCGTTTTACAGACTTAAGAGGAGACACTTAGGGCTGGGAATTTAGCTCAGTGGCATAAGCACCTGCCTGGCAAGCACGAGGTTGCAAGTTTGATCCCTGGTGCCACCAAAAAAATAAAAAAGAGACACTCATCTACATATCTTCATCATTATTGTCACCACACTGCAGAATAATTCTTCATTCACGTATCTGTTTTTCCTACCACTGTGTGAGCTGTGAGCTCCTAAGCAATAATGTTACCTTGTCCACCTCAGTAACATCCGTTCAGTATTTCTTAAAAACTTGCTTGTCCTTTTGATAGTCTACTTTATCATTTAAGATAGACATCTATTAAACTACTTGGCAGTCATTTTAAGGCAGAAGAAAGATTGTAGAAAAAACTACCCAGAAAAATATTTTTAGACTAAAATTGAAAATAAAAATATTAAACCATAAATTTTAGCAGTTTGGAAATTTTTTATATTATAGAACAAAAGGAAAAAACTAACACATTAATACATTGAATCAAGTCACATGAATCTACGTATAATACAGCTAATTCTTCCTGTGACCTACACACATCAGAACTGCTTATTAGGCTTAAAATATTTAGAATAATTTTACTGCAGTCCGGGAACTATTTTCTGATTTGTACAATCTCAGAAGTCTCTGAAGAAAATGAAACTTTCACCAAGATGCTAGTATTTGATTGGTATTAAACTTTTCTAACACCTCTCAAAATACCCCAGGGATCTGATTCTGATGAGTCATTCTTTGACTAAAGCCAGTAAAAGTAAACATAGCTGGATAGAATAAAACTTCATCATCCTGAGTCTTAAGATTCCCTCTAAGTAATTTTCAAGCAAGTCTTCAGATGTTAAATAAAAATGAATGCTAATACTTAAGGTGTAGAGAGGTGTTTGCTGACTTTTTAGCATTAGAAATATCAGTTCTAATTCAGGAGCCACTTCAGAATGAGGATTGCCTAGGGAAGAAAAATTGTTTAATTATTGTGTAAATGAGTGCAGTTAGGAAAGAACAGCTATGTAATTCCTTCTGCATAGGAATTTTCAGGATTGCTGCAACCTCTAAACATCATATTTGCAATACACAGTATTTTATTTTTAAAGCTATGATGCTGGCTATTTTTCATTGTCATCATTTTGAATGTAGACATTATTTTTAGTTGATTGGATGGAGCATAATCCGAATTGTTTCTTGACTTACAATAGGACTATGTCCCAATAAATTCTTCATAAATTGGAGACATTAAGTTGAAAATGTACTTCATATACCTTACCTAGAGATACAATGAACAACATAATATACTGTAGAATGCCAATTACTTCCCTCACAGTGTGGCTGACTGGGTAACACCAAGTATCACCGGCCAGGGAAGAGATCAAAATTCAAAGTACATTTTCTGCTGAATGCATGTCACTTTCTTACCAGTGTAAAGTCAAAGATGTCTAAGTTGAATCATCATGTCAAAGACCATGTGATCCTTTCAGTGATTTCAAAAGGTCACCAAGTACAGTCCCCTGTCTCAAAAAAAGATAATCTGTAAATAAGCAGGATCAATATCTGGCCTGACTTTTCCTTAAGATTTTCAAGAACAACATCCAAAGTCCTGTGCAAATGTAAAAACACAACTGCAAATCCTATTTTATTTCAGTCACTTCTTCATCAGAAGTAGACTTTTTCACATAGTACCCTATAAAGAACAATACACTCCAAAAAATAAGTGTAACTCAGAGATTTTAAAAGAAGCCACATGATAGATTTGAGTATCCAAAATAAGATTTTATGGCATCCTCATTTTAAAATTTGCATACTTAAATACACACCCTCAAGTACTCTTGTCCTTTTCTGTAAGTTTTATTCTTCAAAGAAAAACCTTAGTGCTTGGGGATCATATTTTCCATCATAGAGCAATTAGAAGAATCAAATAGGAATTAGGAATTGAATAAAACACAATACACTAGCTACAAATAGCAATGCAATCTTTGAAGAAAGAGAAAGAGATTGTAAAACGTAACTAGAGAATTTAAGAAGAACAGCAGCCTTGAGATACTGTCCCATCAGGACAATGAATTCTACCTTAGCACCACTGCAGTTGATGGATTTGGATACTGATATGGTGTCTTATTATAATGGCAGAGTTGCCAGAAGTAACAGAAAAAAATGAGACACTCATTTAAATTTTAACTTCAGATAAGGAATAATTTGTTAGAATTATTTCATTAATCTTGCATATGTTTAGCTAAAATCCAAATTTTACTGAGTATCCTATATTACATCTGACAGCCCTCACAAGGAGATGGTGACCCAAGTCATCCAAAAAAAAAATATATATATATATAAAACTAGGTTCAGTGTACAATTCAAAATTGTATGCAATATGGTATTAGAAAGTGTTCTATTAATAGTGTTTAGGATTAAGAGAATTGAGTTTCAGTTCTTTAGAAAGTGACATGAAATATTTTGGCCTATATATTTTCTATTCATTGAAGAGTGGCAGCATAAAATATAGTGTAAACTTTTGATGAATTTGGAAAAGTAACACACCATCTTGCCATTGGTATGCACCTAAAGCACCTGAAGTCTGTCCCTGCCTCCACTCATTTAGTTTTAGAATGCCTCCGTACCTTCTGCTACAGGCTTCTGCTCCACTGGCTTGCTTATATCCATGCCTGGGTCAGAGTTGGTGTCACTGTCTGTGTCAGGCTCCCGTTCCCTCTTGGGCCTTTGTTTTTGTGCTTCCATGATTCTACCTTGAACCTTCTCTGATGCAGCTTTTTCAAGAAAATGAGACAATCCCCATACTTCCCCAATGTTTTAGGCTTACTTCTCCACACCCATTGTTAAAGGATCAGCCAGGTGTGTGGTGTAAGGGAAAGGAAAGAGACCCAGGCTTTCCAATCCCACCCACAGATAACAAGCATCACCCTGGGACCAATCATTGCTTGCCTGTGGCTCATAAGACTGTGTTAAGGCTACAGCTTCACAGAGTGCCCAACAAACTGTGTCCTACTACTAATCTTTGTGGCAAGGTTAGTCCAAAAAGTTGTCCTCATTTGGACTTAAAGGAAATTCTGCAATCTTAGTCGGATTTGCCTTTTAGCAGTGGGTAATAGAGTGGGTCTGTGGGAAAAAGAAATGGTTCTCCCCGTTAAAGTTTACTTCCTACCTTAAATGTTTATCTGAAGATTCTTTTCCCAAAGTCCCATTTATGATAATTTAGAAAAGAAAAATATATATAATTTTCTTGGAGAAAAAGACATCCCAATTGCCATCAAATTGAAAACTAAAAACTAGTATATCTCACAATGGTGGCTAGTCCATTGTAAGCCCTTAGTAACTGCTGGTTTTAACTGTCACACAATGGCAGACTCCAAAATCATCCCAAGCCTGAGGCAGAAAGAATCTCAGGAGTATCTTCTTACCCACTAGACTGCCCACAGGCCAGTTACGACTCCTGGGCTACAGATTGAATAAGCTGTCCCCCTCCACACACCACTCAAGGCCTATACACTGAAGTAAACTGTTGCTAGTGACCTCTACTCTGTTTTCCCTTACTCTTGGGTAATGAAGTTAACTCTCTGACTGTATTTCTGGGTGGTGCCTCATCTTCTATTGTGCATCAAAGCCTACTTCCCAAACATATCTTCCCCAAAAGAAATGGGAGTTTGGATCAGAAGGCTTACTTCCTGTGGTCAGCCAGCACAAGCAGGGAGACCCAGCCAGATATGCTTCTGCTTACTGGCCACCACCATTAGAAGGCTTGCTTCCTGCGGGCAGCTAGTGTTGGCAGGGAGATTCAGCCAGATAAGCCCTGTGCACCCACAGGCCACCATTGGAAACCTTTGCTTCTTTCAGGCAGCCAGCACTCACTGGGAGAATCAGGCAAACACAGCCCTGCATGCCTGTTACCATCAGGGGAGTCCTGGTATACACATGCACATGCAAGCTGAGAAAAGGAGCAACCCCACCACCTTGCATACCTGGCTATCAGGGAAGCCACAGTGTAGCTGCACAGGTCTGGAGAAGCCCACCCCACATCCTGCTACCTACCTGGGAACCTTGGGTCAGAGAAACCCAGGTGCCTGTACCATTGTTGGACACTGCAGAGGGGCAGCCAGTGTGGGAAGTATCTGGGACTCCACAACTGGCCTGTTGGGAGGAACCCAGGACAATGTCAAGACAAAGGAGCAAAAGGCAATCTCAGATCTCCAGCCCACACAGAACAAGTCTGGGAGATACAGTCATGGAAGAAAATCGAAGTTACATACTTGAAATCTCTGAGAGGATAGCAACTGAAGTAAAGAAGCAACCTCATGAAACTGAAAGCAATCAGATCAGGAATAATGTCTCAGGTAAAGAAGAAATTGCAAGCATAATGAAAGAATTGCTCAACATATCTAAAGAAGACATAGGTAAAAAAGAACATAGGAAAATGATGGAGACCTTTAATGAACAATATAGGAAAGATTTACAATGCATGAGACAAATTCAAAGAGATATCCAGGAAATTAAAAAGTCTATCACAAGCTGGCAAAACCACTTGAAAGACACTGAAGACAGACTTTCAGACCTTGAAGACAGGATCCTAGCTAGCAATTGTAAAAGGAAAGCTCAACAAGGAACCAGGGAATAATTTAAATTAATTAATTAATAAAATAAAATTAATTATTTAATTAATAACCAGCTGCACTATGATGGAAAGAAAAATAATTTAAAGTAGTAGGTATCAGCAAAGAAGCAGGGGTCAACACAAATGAAATAAAAAGGCTTTTACAGAAGTAACAGCAGAAAACTTCCCAAACATGGGGAAAGGATCTGGCCTACAGAGAAGTGAGGCATATAAAACTCCAACTAGCCATAACCAAAGTAAACCAATACCCATACTTATAATAATCAAGGACCCAGAAATTCAGCACAAGTACAGAATATTAAAAGCTGTTGGAGAAAAGAAACAGATCACATACAAAGGAAAATCAACCAGAATCACGGCAGACTTGTCAACACAAACCATCAAGTCAAAAACAGTTTGGAATGAAGTGTTTTAAACACTGAAAGAGAACAACTGCCAATCCAGATTGATGTACCCTCCAAAACTATCTTTCAAAATTGATAATAAATAAGATACCTCCCTGATAAAGAACAACTGAAGGAATTCATGACCACCAAACTAACCCTACAGAGAGTGCTGAAGGATATTCTAGAAAGAGATAAAGGTGACCATGGTTCCAGGAACAGCAGCAGAGGAGGACTACCAAGCAGGACACGCAGTTGAAGGAAGGAGAAAAGTAGAGGGCCAACAGAAGGAGGATAGCATAGCAGAGATGAACCAATGTAGGCCAGTTGTAACCATTAATATAGATAGCTTCAATTTACCAATAAAGAGAAACACAGGGAGAATGGATCAAGAAACAAGATCCATCAGTATACTGTATACAAGAAACCCATTTAACACAAAAGGAAATTCAAAGACTGAAAATCAAAGGAGAAAAAAGAATTGTTCCACGCAATAGGAGACCAGAAAAAAAGCAAGGATAACTTTCCCATCAATTGCAGAATGGATAAGAAAGATACAGTATTTTCATGCAATAGAAACCTACCCAGCTAGAAAGCAGGAAAATATTGAGGCTCTTGTTGGCAGATGGATGCAATTGGAGATCATGTTCGTGGGCAAAATGGCTTGAATTCATATGGGTGAACCCTAGCTTAAACAGAAGTAGTGGATTCCAAAAAATATAGTAGTTATTATGAAAATGATAGGGGAGAAAATGCCTAGCAGGGCAAAGTGGTAACCACTGTTAATTTCTTACTGTCTTGAATTCTTGTATCATTTTCAAAATCTTTTTAGGTTTTGTTTTGTTCTGTCTTGTTTTGTTAGATTTTACTGTGTTTGATGGTATGGGCAGCTATTTTGAAGATAACAGATGTATTATGGTAATCACTGTTAGTTTCTTATTCTCTTATTTTGAAGTCCTATAATGCTTTCATTTGTTTGTTCAATTGGTTTTACTCTGTTTTATTTTGGTTGATCTTATTATGTGTGATGGTATGAACAACTATTTTGAAGAAAGACATTATGGTAGCCATTATTCATTTCTTATCATCTTCTTTTAAAGTCCTATAATGCTTTCATTCTTTTGTTCAGTTGGTTTTAATTCTTTTTTGTTTTGGTTGATCTTATTATGTGTGATGGTATGAACAGCTATTTTAAAGAAAATGAGACATTATAGTATCCATTGTTTATTTCCCATTATCTTGTTTTGAAATCCTTTAATGCTTTCATTCTTTTGATTGGTTTTATTCTGTTTTCTATTTTTTTATTTCATTATGTGTGAAGATATAGACAGCTATTTTGAAGAAAACAAAAGACATAGTAGCTATTGTTGATTTCCTAGTGTTTTGAAGTCAATGTAATGCTTTCATTCTTTTGATTGATTTATATTATTTTGTTTTGTTTGATTTTATTGTGTGTGAAGGTATGGACAACTATTTCAAAGAAAACAAGAGACGTTATGGTAGCCACTGTTGATTTCCTGTTGTCTTGTTTAGAAGTCCTGTGTTGCTTGCATTATTCTGTTCTGATTTGCTTTGTTGTGTTTTGTTCTGTTTTCTGTCTTACTCTCTTCAAAATTAAGAGAAAAGAAATGGGAGTTTAGATTACTCTGTCAACTGATATTCTCAACTATTTTCTAGCTGTCATTCCAATTTGAGTTCATTTTTTATTGGTTTAATCATTCACAACTGGGCCGGGGATTTAGCTCAGTGGCTTAAGTGCCTGCCTGGCAAGCGTGAGGTCGTGAGTTCGGTCCCCGGTACCCCCCCCAAAAAAAAAAATCATTCACAACTGTCAATCCAAAAGTCACAACACTTTTGAAACAAGGGTCCTGGTGATATACTGGAAAAGAGAATCAACTAGCTAAACCTGAGTGTTCCCGAACAAAATGTGCAGGAGTAATCAATGTCAAGTTTATAGCCTGATTGTTAACCCCAAATACCCACTCTGGCTTTTAGGTTCTAAGAGATGATAATACAAATCAGCTTAATTTAACTGGTCAGTGGGCAGTTTGTTTTGGAATATAAAGTGATATAAAAATGAGATGGAGGGCATACAAAAACCATTTTAAATTTTGAGAGTGGACTTCCTTGTTTAAAACCATTACTCACTGAGAGTCCACTAGTCAAAGACCCTGGCAATAGAGCCCTACAAAATGAAAAATACATTATTTTGCCTCCAAGGAAGCTTACAGTCTGGTGGAGTATATATGTACACAAATAATTCTACAGAGAGCATAAAAGAGCTCGTTCAGAGAACAGCTGGTTTCCAAATCAGTTAAGTCAAATTACAAGGTATGCCTCTGTTAATTCCACTTAAGTGAGCGAAAACTTAGGTTAACAATATTTGGGAGGAATAAAAGTTATTTCTAGAGATACCACCATGACCCAGATAGGTTTTCAGTTTATCCTAATAAAAATTCTAAAAGGTAGTACCATTGATCCAGTTGTACTGCTAAACTTGTGACTTACGGCTGAAGTGTGTCTAAAATAGGCCAGAGTGCAGACTAACCTGAGTTTGTAAGATTTCAAAGATGTGTCCCACACTGCTGACTTGGCAGCAAAGAAACAAGGAAGGGACGAGACCAATTAATTTACATTTCATAAACATTATAATGCAAATACCAGCTAGTGGTAAAATATATATAAATAAAAATATCTGAATATTTATATATAATATATATTTTATTGGTGGTAGGGATTGAGCTCAGGGCCTTGCTTGTACTAGGTAAACAGTCAACCACTGAACTGTATCCTCACCCCCTAAAACTAATACATATCTTTAAGGGAAATCTCAACATATGTTCCAAAAGATACAAAAGAATATCACCTATTAAACCAGGGAAGGGCACACATGCCCATAATCTTAGAACCATAGGATGCTGAGACATCAGGATTGCAAATTTGAGCCCAACCTGGGCAGTTTTGCAATTTAGCAACACCTTGTCTCAAAATTTTAAAAAGTGGGAAGGGGTGGAGGCTATAGCTGGGTGCAGAAGCCCCTCCCCAAAGGAATCATCTATGACTGTAGTACTCTGTTTTATTTCTCCAGAAAACCTAGTACTTGAGCACAAAACTCTACAGGGTGGGCGCCATGCTTATGCTCTAAGCTCTTGTGAGTTCCTAGAGAGTACTGTGTTCTAGAAGGACCTATGACTTGTGTGACTTTTCTTTTTCTGACTAGTCTTTCATTGAGTCACCAAAAAGCAAGTTCTTTTCATTCTCTCCTTGCTCCTCAGTGTGGCCCATGGACCAGAAAAACTACCATCACTTGGAGCTACTGAACCCAAACCTACATACACTTTAACTGCGCTCCCCTCCCCCTACTCATGAGTCTAACATAAAATTTAAGAGCTCTGCTCTAGTTAGTGCACTTAGCTGGCTTTTCCGGGCAGATGTGCTAATGATACTCTGGCTTGGTGGTTCTCTGTTTTGCACCATGCCCTCCCTGTGAGGTGAAGCCTTGGTGATAGATGGTAAGGTAACTAAGACACAAAGCCCTGAGTAAAAAGAAAGAATAAAAGATGGGAATCTAGGCAATCTGAAAACATTCCCCTGGACCAGTAATACTTTCTGTATGTAGATATCCTGCCCTGCAAAAGAATAGAGTTTAGACTAGGGTTGGTGGCACTATGTCCCAGCCCTGTGGAAAGGTGAGGGAGGAGGTTCACAAATTCATGTCCAGCCTGGGCAATTTAGCAAGGCCCTGACTCAAAATTTAAAAAAAGGAAAAAAGGCTGACAATGTAGCTCAGTACAAATCTGTATGAAGGCTCATAGGTTCAATCTCCAGGACCACTTAAAAAAAAAAAAAAATACAGAATAGAGTTCAGAATGGCCTTCAATGAAGATAATACAGCCCAGTGTGGTAGTTGTTTTATAACTCAGGAAAGTAGTAATAAGAAAAATAACAGATGTACATATCTCCCAAACTCTCCCATACTTCTAAGTAATTCCTTTATTCCTTAGTAACTAAATATCCCTTTGCTGCTCTCAAAGATTTATGAGCACCTATGACTGTTTTACCCTGAGTGTTTCTTATGCCCATGTCTCTGAGTACCTTTGTGCTAGGTGCTCCAGTTACAGATAAACACTACCTTAGCCCAGGCCTCAGGGAGCTCAAGGTAAATGCAAACAACTACTAGACAAGCCTGTAAGCACAAATAAAGGCTGTGACTCCAGATTGAGAGCAAAGGACTAATTCTTCCCTAATTCTCTTTCCTTTGTAAACATTGTAACCTTGCCTTCATGGCAAAGGTATCCATTTCAAGAATGTTTTTAGCACCTAAAATGGAAGTATTCCAATTGGAGATAGCTACTGTCTTCAGAAGTGGAAATAGCTCTGATAAAAACTGGAGCATCATTTGCTATGCAACAATATTTCTTCTACAACTGTGGCTCAGCATTCCAACACAGTGCTGTATTCAGTGGTACTCAAAGCATGGTTTGTGTATTTGTTCCCAGCCATAGATAAGCATACAAGATAAATCAATGGTAGTTTAGATACCTTTTTAGCAATTTGATATAATCACAACATGTAAACGCATCACCAGGAGACTAATCTTATTGGACAGGCAGAGTTCAGGTGCTGAACTACATTTGATGAGTCATATGTGGCATGAACTTCATACTAGCAGTAGTACAATATCTTTAAGGTTAATTTTGTCAATCTCAAAACCTGTAATATCCAGGTTCATCTTAGTTGTTTTTTTTTTTTTAACTAAAGATAATTTAAATTTAACTATAAAGATCAATTTTGGAACTGGCTACTGAGGAAGAATTAAAAAATGATTGTTGAATACATAATATCACATACTTCATTTTGGGCAAATTTGAAAATGAATATTAGAGCCAGGCACAGTGGCACATGCCTATAATCCCAGAATTTTTAAAGGCTGAGTCAGGAGGAAGACAAGTTCAAGTCCTGCCTTGGCAACTTAGTGAGATCCTATTGTAAAATGTAAAAAATTTAAAAGAGATGGTGGTATAGCTCAGTATGAAGACCCTAGCATCAATTATATAATGTAATTGCAGTTTTAAAAAGAAAACAAAGAAAAAAAGGAGAAAATAAACAACTGGAGCTTTATGAAAGCTGCTTTAAATTCTGTTTGCTTTCTCACCCACCTAACTCAGTGAGACAGGTTTCTTTGCTCTGGGTATTATTAAACATAGCAACTGTGTAGATAACCATAAGATAACCATAATCTCCTGTTACTCATCTGTCCAGTCTAGATAAGATAAATTAAGAAGCAAAAAGCAAGCTCAGTCATCATAGGAGAACCTTAAATATTAACATAAAAGGTATTTGTTTCAAGTATGTATATTAGCATTTAATATGGACAAGTGCTATTTTCTTTCTTTTTGTTTCTTCAGAAATGTGGAGCAATAAAAAGTAAAGAAGCAAGATTCCGTTAAATGCCTATGCTGAAGGTTTTTTTGTTTTGTTTTGTCTTTGTTGTTGTTGGTTTTGTTTTTGTGAGTAGTGGGTATCGAACTCAGGACCTTTCACTTGCCAGGCAGGCACTGTGCCACTGAGCTATATCTCTGGTATACATTTTTATTATTTACTTTATCCTATGGTTTTCTCTCATTGGACTTATTGAAAGATATGTCTACTGAATCTTATAAAAATGTGGGCTTGCATTTTGTATGTTTTTTACCTAGCAATTCATTTTGGTTCTATTTACAAAGGTATAGGTCAGCATGAATTGAGGGGCCTTATCTGAGGTGATTCTTCACCTCAGAAAGTTTAAGAAAACTCTGTAGAAACTGACCTGTTAATGATTATTGCCATCAAACCCAGAATTATTAAAATGGAAGAATACTACTAATCAGCTAATATATAATAGAGTTAAGTAACTGGGCATGGTGGCACATGCTTGTAATCCCAGCACTGAGAAGACTGAGGCAGGAGAATTGGTGCTGATTCAAGGCTATGAGTTAGCTTGATTCAATCATTCATATATATACACATATATATATATGAATATATATATGAATATATATATGTATATATACAATGCATATATCTCACCAAAAAATGTGTATACACTTAAGCAGTTCAAGGCCCTGACAAATGGATAAATGTCTAGAAGTTAATGGCTACTATATGGTGAATTCAAGGCCAGCCTGAACTACATAGTCTTAAAACTACATATCTCAAAAAACAAAACAACACAAAAAACTGAAATAGAGTGAGTAAGCTAATACAAGTAGAATGTCAATATAGGTTAGACACTGTTCTGACTGCTTTATGTATATTATGTTATTTACTCTTAGTTTATGAATTAGCTATTTTTGTATCACCATTTTTTTTTTTTTTTTTTTTTTTTTTTGGTACTGGGGATCGAACTCACGACCTCACGCTTGCCAGGCAGGCGCTTAAGCCACTGAGCTAAATCCCCATCCCTGTATCACCATATTACCGTTGAGAGAATTGAAGTACAAAGAGGTTGCATCTCTTGCCCAAGGTCTCATAGCTCTAAAGTGGCAAAGCCCAGGTCAAGAGTCCATGCTTTTACCCATCAGGGACATAAAACACACATTGTAGTCATAATTCTTGAAGTGATTATGGGCTTAAGTGAGCCATTTTAACCCCTGTGGGAAAAGAAAGGAAAAATTAGAAAAGCTACTTCTATAAAAGCTACATTGCAGCATCCTTGTAATGTACCAGGCATTGAACTAAGTTGTTCTGTGTATGATCTCAGTGTCTCCAAAGCGTGGGGCAATGCAGGAAATGGTTTCAGGTAGTAGGGAAGATGATTCAGTGTTGCATGGACAAGCAGAAATCAAATTGCATAACATAGTGAGAAAGCTATTCCTTCTTCCCATTTCTGACTTCCTCTGATTACATCTAGTAGAAGAGTCTCCCTTTGGTGCAGGTCTAGAATGATTTTCTAACATCTATTTTCTTTTACAACAGAGTCTTTCTAATTTTTATTGCATTTAATTTAGGACAAGTAGTTTTTCATTTATGTTAGGGATACAGAATTTCTTTTTTTATGTTTTTGCTGTGATCAGGATTGAACCCAGGGCCTTTGCCCGTCCTTGGCATGTGCTGTACCACTAAGCTGTATCCCCCAGGAATGTAAAAAATTTTTTGGAAATATTTAGGTTTTTAAAATGGGTTATAAGAAAATACAAAGGGGAAAAATAGAATGAGTCTCACATGGACAGGGAAAAGTTACAATAATGAAGTTTAGAAGATCCTTCTTTATCTTCCAATAACTCAGTAATTACTACTCTCTATCTGAAGGTAGGATATCTAATTCAGTAACCTTCCTAAGGCCATTCTGTAGGAAGCAAGGAGTGGGATTGAAACCTGAAAGTGTCTGTCTCCAAAGTCAGTGTCCTTAAGCACTGGATGTACTGTTTCCCTTATATGATAACCATATATATTTCCTCCCAGGACACGCCCTCTGAACTCTGTATGTACTTTATGTTCTAAAACAGCAGTTTTCACAGGTGTGGTGGCACATGCCTATAATCCCAGCACTCAGGAAGCTGAGAAAGGAGGAACACTGAGTTCAAAGTCAACCTGGCTACAAAGTGAATTCAAGGCCAGCCTGAATTGCACAGTGAGACCCTGTCTCAAAGAATTAAAAAAAAATTTTTTTTAAAAACAAACAAAAAACAATAGTTCTCAGAGTCTGATTCTTCCAGGAATACTTCAGGTAAAAGTAGGTCCATTAGATACTGAGCTATGTTTCTTACACTCGTTGCTCCCTAGTATACAGTGTTTTTTAGAGGATATATGACAGGTGATGTCACAATACTTTGAGTACAGAATATGAGAATTTAGCTGTCTTATGTTAGACATTAAGAAGATTTTTATGGGAACATAAGAAATGATATTTTTTTTCACTGAATCCTTTTTGTTTTGGAAAATAAAGCTTTTTAAAATAAAAATGTGATTTTTATTAACATATGAGTTTATTATTGCTTTTAAATGAATAAATATTTTAAAAATCCATTTTAATTTTTGAAATAGTAAACATAAATGTATAAATAAACAAGATCTTTGTGTATCAAAATATTTATACAAGTGTTTCATTTCCTGATGTATATGTTTTTTGGCTCTCTCTCTCTCTCTCTGTGTATATGTGTATATATATATATGTCTATCATATCATTATGAACCTAACAGTTGTAATTTTTCAAAAATAATAAAAGCTAGGGCTGGGGATTCAGCTCAGCAGCTTAAGCACCTGCCTGGCAAGTGTGAGGTTGTGAGTTCAATCCCCGGTACCAAAAAAAAATAATAATAATAATAACAACAACAACAATAATAATAATATAATAAAAGCTACTTTCTACTTTAAGAAAATAAAACAAAGAATATAAGGAGATCTCAAGATAGAAAATATGTGATAGGGTAATATTTTTAATGGAAAACTTTTCTTCACATGTTTCTACCCTGTCCCCTTCCATTCAGGTCCATAATCCCTGAACTTTATGCTGCAGAGGAGGGACATTACCAAAAGGAAAGCAGAAAATGGTATCTGGGCTTTATATTTCCAAAAAGCCTAAACCCATCAAGGAAATTACACTCATTGCTTTGAAGCAGTAACAATGAAATGGAGCAAGTACCACTGGAGGGCGGGGGGATGACATTATTGAGAGAGGGCAGCTAAATAGATAAATATTTCTGACTTCAAAGGGTGGATATAGGGAAGAACAAAGATGAGAGGGAGCATCAAGAATCACAAAAAAGAGAGCTGGGCTGAAGGGAGCAGGAAGATAGAGACCAGTCTCTGCTCAGCCTCAGCAGGGCATTTCCAGTATCCAGGAGCCACATGGGAGCTGGGACTGTCACTGCCTAAATCTGGAATCTGAGAATCAACCAACCCCTGCCAGCCCCATCAGTGACACCATCTGACTCACCCAACTGAACAGCTGTCACTTCAAAACATCACCAACCCATCTGAAACCATGAGGAGACTGGGGCCCTGGACATCTAGAGGGGTGATGAGAGTCCCAACTGCAAATGCAAGCAAACAGTCTGAATAAAATCAGCTGCAGGGCCAGCCTCATGTGGGAGAGCAGTTAACATGCCTTTCCTCAAATATTAGGAGCTAGATATATACCTGCTGAGTCAGCAAATAAGGGCTGTTAAAATCTACCAGAAGTTACAGTTGATGGTACTGAAATGCAGTCCAGCCCATAAGGGAGTTTCCTTGGTCCAGAGGCACAGTTTTGGTTTGGTTGTTTATTTTCATCAGAATGCATTTGGGAAGGAAAAGTATTCTCCAAAGACCACCATCCTTTCTCCCTTGCATCCCCTTTGTCCTTAAAGATTCCTTGCCTAGCCCCCAAGTACCACTGAGTTTTCTGATCCTCTTATACAAAAGGCTTGATCTACAAAAGACTTCTCAGGGTGAAACCTAGCAAGTAGAAAATCATGAATACGTGCATTTTTGTGATGATCCAGTCTTAGCTTTCAACTACCCAAGGAATCTATGACATTTGGATTGGAATCCGGGCTACTGTTTACTAGCTACGTGACCTTGAGCATGTCGCTTAACATTATCTGTTTCTCCCATTTCCTCCTCACTGAAGTGAGGGTGTTCATGATGTTTAAGAGTTGACACAAGGATCAAAGGAGTACTTGCTATCATTATCAAGGCAGTAGACCACAAAGAAGTGGGAAATCTGTATGTCTCAGGAGCCACCCTTGTGCTGAGAGGTAAATGAGAGCAGCTTTGGTGACCACAGCCTATCTTCAGAATGCAGCCTGTGTCGCCCTCAGAGCTCAGCAAATGGTTCCACATGGAGCTCATGTGGGAAAGTGCTGGGAGGCCACTTTGCACATGGCCAAAAAGGATACCAGCTGTTGGGAAGTAAATGTCTTGTCTTGAGAAATATCAGAATCTGGAGGTAGCACTAGAAGGGACCATGAGCCATGAGCCATGAGCCATGATCTTGGAGACACAGTTCTGCCCCAGAAACCAATGCCTCTTTAGTTTTGATGTCTAGCAGCCAAGCTGGCCCACTGAAAAAGCAGAAGTATAGCAGTCAGCAGAAACTGGAATCCTACGCCATCACTGTTTAGCTGAGTGTTCTTGGGCAACTTACTAAACCTCCCTAAGTCATGATTTCCTCTTTTGCCAAACAGAGCAGTAACCTACTTTGGTTCAGCAGTTCATTTTATGCGAAACATCAAGTACACAATAAACACTACAAAGAGAGACATTACTGTGGTCACATGCCTTTGCTAAACTGGGACTTGCAGGGATCTGAGTAGCAGCAGGGGTCCCGGTGGCTAATTGCTGGAGGAATCCTAAAACAACCAATGACTAATAGAGTGAACCCCCCAGCCTCATTGTATATTTTGTTGCCCAAGCCCAAGATCACAGAATTCTTAGGGCTTCTTTGCACTTAGGATCCAGGCAAGAAGAAAATTAAGATCAGAATATTCTTTCAAAACTATCTTCTTCCTCCCCAGTATTCCCATGGAGAATAATGTGTGATACTGCTTATTATAATGGAAATCCACACTTGATCTTAGCCAAAAGGCTGAGAAGCAATTGTAATAGAAATTTAATCAAACCAGTTTAAGTACACAGAATTTTCTCAGAAGCCAGGGCCTCATCTTTTCTGCTTCCAAGGCTGCTTTTCTTTTGCTTGATGCTCCTACTTTCTCATCTTTATGATACACTTGAGCAAAATGGCTGATCCAGACCATTTTGCTTGATTTTTTGTTTGTTTGTTTTTAATTTGCTGGTTTAAATACAGCAAATCAGAGGTTCCCTGTTTGACTGCCCCAGATCCTGCCACCTACCTGACCCTAAAAACCCCAACCACAGGTGTGCATATACTGGGAACAGTGAAGTGGTAGAGACTCATACTATATGTTAAGAGTGTATACAAATACATCTATATATAGTTACCATTATGTGTATGTGAATACAAGTCTAGAATAAAATACAGAACTAATAAATGTGACCTGTGGGAATTAAATTTTGGACATGAGCAAAAGTACAAATTTTATATATGAAAGGGAAATATTTGATTTTTAAAATTAAAGAGACAAATAAAAATCCAGTATTTTAACAATGACACACATCCAAAATGGGTGGCAGAAAAGGCTGCCCTTTCCATGGTCTGGGATTATCAGGAGGAACTCTGTAAGGTGGGCAGGAGAAAAGCCAACCTCTCCTAGCACCAGAGCATATTGAGGCTATCCCATTTGAAGAATTTGACCCACCTGCAACCTGAAGAATCCTTTCCTCAATGCACACACACAACATATATTAATCAATGAACTTGAACTTTTAAGTTCAACACCCCCCCAAAAAAAAAACCCATGTTTTTGTATTTATGTGTATTAAAAGGATGAATCTGGGAAAAATTGAAGGCTAAACTGAGGAAACTGGAAGTGACCCTGGTTGGTTCTAGGAACACAATTACTTACTATTAAGCATGGGCTTATGTGGCTGCTCAGGGCTTTTCATACAGGAACTTGAATGGGTTGGGAAATTAAAATTCTCACTGAAATTATTGTCATTTTTAATTTTTTTTTGATTCTTCCTTTCTTGATAGGAATATGCTCAGTGTTTTATACCACAGTGGGCATCAATGGAGAAAATATTAATCTAGGTGTGTGGGCACCTTTATAAGAATGCCTCAGTTTCCCGTACTATATGATAACTATTAATTTGCCATACACAGAAGGCAGTTTCAATGAACATGGCCTCATGTCTTCATTTGCAGCAAGCAGTTCACTAATAATGATTTTAGAACATTGTTCACTATCAGAATGAGAACTGAGTAAATCTTCCATTATAACTGAAGCATTCTCTTTTATCACATTATTTTTCCAAGCCTCTAAGATCTGGACAGGTAAACTATTTCTGTGCAAACTGTTTTCCTCTTCCTTTAGAATTACCCCCCAAAGCAAGAAATATTTGCTAAATCCCTACTTGGGGATTTCAGCATTACTAGCATGTAACAGCTTTCCAAAATCATTTAAGGTAATGGTAAGGGTGGGAGTAATATTACAGGGACTTTTTGAAGTCCTGCAAAGATAGTTTTGAAGACCTGCCAAATTGTTAATATTGTGAATCATTAGTGAATCGTTAATATTAGTGAATCGTTCCTTTCATTATGATATTCTTTTTTTTTTTTTTTTTTTTTTTTTTTTTTTTTTTTTTTTTTTTTTGGTACCAGGGATCGAACTCATGACCTCGCGCTTGCCAGGCAGGCGCTTAAGCCACTGAGCTAAATCCCCGGCTCATTATGATATTCTTAAGATGAAAACAGTGCTCATAGATCATGAGAGTTTGTTCAGCTCTGTCTGGTTACATATGAGGAAATGGATCTTTGAAAAATTAGAAACGTTGTATATAGTTTCATGCTAAAAAAAAAAATAGGCAGAATTATTTTCACTCTAAAATCAATACTCTTTAAAAATCACATTTGACAACCCTCTTTCAGGCTGTATCTTTATTTAGAGATGCCAAATCCCTTCCTCCCAACCCACATTCTACTTTGGAGTTGCCCCCAGCCATAAGAGGGACAGTACCTCCCACCATGTGACTGTGTCCCACAGTCTTAGTGTGACTCAAGAGTAGCCATCTGACCTAAACTGGGTTGATCAGATTTTCTCCCAGGAATTTGGAATAGGGACAAAGAGGCTGAGTCATTAAGCAGTGAAGAGCCAATCTGCAAGGTCACATCCAGTTGGCTTTCCACAGCAGGTTGAAGCCTCATGCTAACCAGAGTGAGAGGAAGCTGGAAAAACATGAGTCAGCAGGAGAAACCTACCTGCAAACACAGAAGCATCCAGATAGAGCAGACAGATCTCAGAGACAAATAGATTGTGTACCGCAAAAGACAGCAGAGAGCAGGGGAGAGGAGGAGCGGTTCACAACATCCTCCTCTTGGCCCTGTAATGTCCAGCAGCCCTTTCTACACTGGCTTTTAGAGATGCCAAATCCCTTCCTGACTTTAACTTTGGAAATTAAAGTCATCTCAAACTACGCCACACAGTGAGTAGCTTTCTCCATTCTTTCCACTAATTATCCAGGCTTTGGAGATGGAGCTTTTAAGGTAAGTGGTTTTGAGGACTCTAGATGGGAGCCAGTCTCACTCAGAATCTTTCCCCACAGATATCCTCGAGTTGCTCATTCCAAAAATAGAGATATTACTGTGGTATGTAACTGCTACTTGGGGACATATGTCAGGATTTCTAATGACTCGCCACCCAAAATTTCCAGGAAGGGGTTGATCCTGATTTCTCATAAAGTTCCTTTTCTTTTAGTCATAATTGTGGAATCTCCATATCATCAAGGCTGACCCAGCAGGAACGTGGCCATATGCATGAAAAGCTCAGATACTGTTTCTGTGCTAATCTCTCCAGAACAGTGAAAGAAACTTTGAAGGAATTCCATTTGTCCTTCCTTTTCCTTCTTCTCCTTAGTTAGAGTCTTAGTTGCTAAATTGCCCATATTGGGCTCAAACTTGCAGTCTTCCTGCCTCAGCCTACCAGATTACTGAGATTACAGTCATGTGCCACCATGTGTGACTTCCACTTGCCCTTCTAAAGCACAAAATACTGATGAAACCATTGAGTAGATTAGGCTTTATCAACTGATTAAAAAGATAAATACTAAGATTAAACAACATGAAAAGATGTTTATGATTCAATGAATAAGGAATAAACAATACAAAATTCTAGGTCTCAACCGTATGAAAATGGGTAGATTTAAGTTACTTTTTTGTCTGTTTTGGTTTTTTTTTTTAAATACAGTCTCACTGTGTTGCCCAGGCTATCCTCAAACTCCTAGGCTCAAGTAACACTCCTGCCTCAGCCTCCCAAGTAGCTAGAATTATAGGTGTGTCCCAGCACTGCAAGGCATATCCAGGCATAATCACTGCATTTTTCCTGGTAATTCTCAACAAAGTAAGTCAGGTAAACATGGCTTATCTACTGATCTTGGTATGTAGGATAAAATCCATCAAGCATTTTTGCCATGGATCAGTTTGACTAGGGATGAGTCACTGTCTTAGTTTGGGTCCAGAATTTTCCCTACATTTACCTGATTTTTGTGCTCTATACTGATTCATAGCACTCTCAACCAATAGGACATGCTGATTATGAAGAGCTGCCAGTCTTTCTGTCCTCAGTTACTTTACTTAGATCTCTGAATTAGAGACCCTTTGTTTTGCACTACATAACTTTCAACAGTTGTATTTCGGTTGAGTATGTTTGTTTGTTTTCCCTCCATTGTTTTCTAACTCTGTGACCAAGTGACAGGATAATTCTCCTCCAATGCGCTAATAACTTCTACAGAGTCTCTGAGAATGCCTTCTACAGCTGAGAGAATACTCTCTAAATCTCTTGAAAGGTGCTGTGTTGTCTGCATCCAGGAGGGGAAGAGGAAGCTATTTAAGGTTGAGCACAACGTAGAAAGTTTGCATTACATATAAGTCATTTTATGACTTATTTTCTGTCCTAGTCACAAGAAGTCTGTTTGACTAGTAGAAAGAGTAACGACTGGGCTCTTGCTGTTTGCAAGAGTTTAACTGTCTAATTATTTCAAGTCTATCCCAGAAGACATTTGTTATATTCATGAGCACTTATCATCTCTTGAAAGCACTTCCCATATGGAGAGAACCTCCACTGTGAGTCCTGGCTTCTAGGGTAAAACTAGAACTCTATCCCAGCCATTTCTGCAGCCAGGGTGCAAGTATGTGACCAAGTTTCTGTAATCAGATGCAGCCACATGACACTGTGATGAGGAAGAGAAAATCACCAGAAAGCAGGTGTCATGCAGTCTGATTTTTGATGAAACTGTGGAGCTTGGAAGAGGCACAGAATGAGTAGCACCCAGTGTTAGTAACCCCCTGTGGGGGTTCTCAGTGCATCCACAGTGGGGTGGTGGTGGTACTGTCTATTCCAACAGCCCAGCAGTGTAGTTTGGTTATAAATTCTTTCTAAGTAACCTCAGAGCATGATTCTTTTTCTTTGGAGACAATTGATGTGTTGATACCTTTTAGTGTGTTCATTTTTTTTAAATTAGCAAGTAGGGATTCTATTGTCTGCAAATAAAAGTCTTGGATAATATGCTTATTTTCATGATTTCGTAATGGACTAAAGGGCTTAGAAATTGTTTATTTTTCTTGTTCATCATGCTTCATCAATATGTTGACATAAATAGGACTACAGTAATAACATATCCTAAATTTTACTGGCTGCTTTCCCCTTAGCATTAATTCCAAAGTTTGTCCTGGAATCTCCAGGTTGCCTCATATAAAATAAATAGCCCTTGTGTTCCTCTCTTTTGCTTCCCATGCTATTATCAGTGGCTTAAGAAAGCATTTGGAGCTACAAATCATCAGTTTGTCATATGAAATTTATGCTGACACAACCTGTCTTTGCTCGAATGCTTTTTAACAGATGTCTTCTTTCCTTACACTCTGGATAGTATTTGTGTATTAACTGAATACAGGCAGTGTCTTTGGCAAGTAGATCCAGAATGTCAGCATAAGCACCAAGTCTCAGGAAAATGAAACAATTAAGGAATTTCTCAGCAGTATTACTGCCAGTTTTCCCTGGGCACTTGTACCAGTGTTTATTATAATGACTTTAATCAGGACATTTTATTCACCCTAACTCAGAAGCTCAAGATTTTAGAGATCAACAGAGGATTCAATGTATTATAGTCTAGCTTTGCAGAAATTATTGGGTGGAGTTTTTCTGTGAGTAAATGGAGCAGTAAAAATCCCTTCTTACCACTACTTTCCACTCTGCTTTGCCATTTGGCATTTGTCCACTGTACTTATTTTAACAATTCCAGTTTATGGTTCATAAAAGATCATAAAGCAATAATATGCCCACAGATTGGGCTTTGCAAATAGCATTCAAACACCTCTCCTCTGGAAAATACTAAAAAAAAAAAAAAAAAGGCCTTGAAATTTTAAAAGGATAAAATTTTCATGGCTTTTTGGATCTGCATCATGATTCCTTTGAGAAACACAACTTGCTTCCTATAGCTTTTTCAGAATTTATCTAAGGACAAAGAAAGGGATAATTAGTGAATGTGACAGTGATATCTAGTCATGTTCTGAAAGAGAGATTCCACAAGCTGCCAAAGTGGCCCAGGGAAGAGATATTTCAAGGGAGGTATAAGCATTTTACATTTGATTTTAAGCCAAAGATACATTCTATGGAGATTTGATGGCTGAAAAAATACATTGGGATGTCAATTTACTCATTCCACTTCTAGCTGAGTCCTAGAAGAGAAACAAAATTTATTTTGAAGGTGCAGTAGGATAGCAATTGACATGAAAAAGAATAGCAGGAGATACAGAGGAGAAATGTGACTCAGGATGTGAGCAGGGGATAGTGTGGCTTTTAGGGAGCCAGTTATCCCTTCACCAGCACCTGCTTTGAACCCCAGAAATGGTGTGTCTATCTCCTTTTATGTTTTCTGGTAATCATTTTTACAAAACATTCAGAGGGATGTATATGGATACTAACTTAACAAATGTAGCAGTGCAAGAACTAAACAGATCATCATAGCAGTGGTTATATTGATAATGGGGAGTAAAAGAAAGTAATAGTGAGGGTAAAAGACACTGAAGCCATCCAATTATCTTTGCAGGGTATAAAAAGTCTCTTTGTGCATATATGATTAGCCTGAAAGTGCATTAATTACAAAACTCAAGTAATTCTGAAATACAATTTTGGTTAATGTGCATAAAATATAATTTGAGCACATGGGCACATGGAAGAATTTTCCCATATCTTATGTTTTCTTTTTCATTTTTTCTCAGCACAGTCTAAGAATACAAAATATATAGAAAGACCAAAACTTTCTGGAGTCCATCTGACTCTAAAAAGGTGAGTGAACCATTTGCTCGAACACCAGCCCTGTCATTTATTTCTCATGTCCTTGAATGAGATCCCTGGGCCCAGCTTCCCTCCAGGTGGTAAGAAGATCTCCAAGTCACATGATGGAAAGGGGTGGGTGAATCTGCAGTCCTCCAGCTCTGACTCTCCTTCTCATGTTTCCAGCAGCCTTTATTTGCCATGATTCTGTACAGAAGTTCCCTGTACCTGTGCTTTTGATCCATTATTGTTTGGATTAAAGCCCTGAGATCCTCTTGAGATGCCTATAAACACCAGCAGATCTAGCTCAGTCTCTCATAACACAGAGGAGCACAACCTTTAGGATCACTGGGATGATTCATGCTGTTGACTGGGATCCAAGATCAATGTCATCTGTGTGATGCCTGGGAAGAACAGCATAATGGGCATCCCTAGCCTGGACCAGGTACCTCAGATTGTAACATCTTATTATTTTTCTTTCTGAGGCACTAGAAGTTGAACCCAGGAAGCACTGAGCTGTGTTCTCAGCCCTTTTTATTTATTTTTTAAATTTTGAGACAGAGTCTCACAAAGTTGCTCAGGCTGGGTTTGAACTACTGATTTCTTGCCTCTTCCTTCCCAGTAATTGGAATTATAGGTGTGCACCACCACACCCTGCAGAACCATAATCTTTCAGAACAGGAAATATATGCTGTGGTTCTTCAGAAGGAACAGGCAAGTGAGGTAGGGTGTAGTGATGCATACCAACATCTTCACTTGGAAAACATGAGTGTGCCTGTTTAGAGGACGTGGTTCAAGTGAACCACTTGCACAAAAGGAGCTCAGTGGTACACAGTAGGAGAAATCAGACAAGTTAGGACTGGGGGCATAGCTCAAGAATAGAGCACATACTTAACTGTGCAAGTGCACCAATCTCCAGCACTGTGAAATAAATCAAAGAGCAACAGTAATGCACAACAGCCCAGGCTCCTCTACAGAAGCTGCAAAACTTGTAGTGACTACCCTTCTATCCCTGAGAGGGAATCAGGAAGTTCTTTCAACTTTAGACTCCCGTCATGAAAGTTATGAAATTAGAAAGGAACTGAGATGTAGGACACTCTGTGGCTTCCTCAGTGAAGTAAACCAGTTTTTCCAGAGAGAGGTGAGCAGCCAGGGTCAAGCAGCAACAATACTCATATCCACCTCCTGAATCCTTGCATGATCAGCTTCTGACATGCAGAAAGTCCTAAAGAAGCACAGCAGCAAAGGAAGTGAATGAGCCAACTGCACTGGCTGAGGGCCCAAGGAACACCCTGCTTCGAGGATAAAATTGTATCTTTTGTGCCAACAGTTCAGGCAGAGGAAACTTGACAGATAATGCTTGGAAGGCAACAGAAGAACAAGCTAAGAAATCGAGGCCCTTTAAAAATGGCATCCAAAGGTTGGTTTTGCCTAGTTTGTTTGCTTGGTTGCTTTAGTGCAGGTAATGAGATGAGGGCATAAATAACCCACCTTCTTGTTCTAATTATCATCCCTTTAGATGACACAGAAAGGTGTCATCTAGGTAAAAGGGTGTGGAACCCTACTGCCTCATACTTCCCTCCTGGCTAAATAAAAAGCCAAGGGCTCCTATAAAAAGCAATTTGTGTCCAGCTCTTGGGGGAGGGAAGTATTTGCATACTGACAGTGTAACACTCTAAATTTTAACTTTGGTCTGTTTCCTTCTTGCTCATAAAGTAGGTCACACGACTTGTGCTTGCCAGGCAGGCATAGCACACCACTGAGCTAAATCCCAGGCCATCACATGACTTTTAATAGCTTTAGCCTCTTCAGAATTGAAGCCGGAGCAAGCCAGTGGTTACTTGACCAAACTACACATGTTGGTATACTTTGGAGGAAAGAGAAGTCAGGGTGAGGATCATTGACCAAAGTTAGCCAGGCTAAAAATGACCTTTACTCACTGTCATTGGTGCGCCTCTCCTTTGCTTCAAACTTCTCATGCTTAAGTTATTTTTATGTGTGAATGACAGCAACTTTTAACTTACAATATTTTCCTTCTGGTTTTTGGTATTGTTTTTTCTCCTCATTTATTTTTTATTAAAAAAGTATTGTTTATTGAATTAAATAATACAGCTATTTAAAAATCTATAGCTGATATACATTTGATTTTTAATTTTGCATTATGTCATATTAGATTTATGTATAACCTTCAATTGCAGAAAGTACAAGTTTCTAAGTGATGCTAACAGAGATGCACTTTCCTTTATCATAAACAAATTAAGAATTTTAATTTTATAGATGTGCAAAACATCAAACACTTTAGCCGAAAAAAAAATCTAATTTTAAGAAAAAAAGAGTAATTTCTTACTTTTCATCTAAATTTTATTTAATTCTCCCCAGTGGAACCAACACCTCTGGAACCCCTTTTGGTGTTGTCCAATCCTTGAATTTCTTCTATTTCTGGGTAATAAATCCATTTACAAATGAGCTAGGAAACTTGATCACCTTTTTTTTTATTTCAAACTTTTCTTTGCCAAAATAAAATAGCACAACACCAATTTCTTCTGTAATCTTCTTCTGTAATCTTCATCTACGACCCCAGCTCCAACAGCTATGAAGTATTTGGATGCCAAGCCAGATCTTGGTGCTACTTTTCCATAACACCCAGAGAGAAGTGCCATCTGAATGTCCCTTTTCACAGGAGCTTTCTCAGGTGATACTGCATAATCCTAGGCACTGCATAGGACGTAACTTGCTCGTCAGGTGCTCCTAACAGCTCTGTCAAGTGCAGCCCCAGGGCAGCAGGCCGCTTGCTGGGGGACAGAGAATGTGTGTGTGTGTGTGTGTGTGTGTGTGTGTGTGTGTGTGTGTGTGTGTGACGGAGGAGTGAGGGGAGAGGAGAGCCCTGAGTGAGTGCCCAGCCAGAACACTTTTCTTCTCAGTTAATCCTTTTCATTATCTACTGATAGAAATAGGATAGCATACAGTTAAGGAAGTCCCTTAACTTAGTAAAAAACAAAACAACAGCAACAACAAAAACTAGAGAGTAAAAAGAGAAATAGAAAACCCTCTCCTATGCCAGTTTCTGGGCTGTAATTAAGAAATCAATATTTGGCCAAATTCCATTTGTTTAGAGAAAGCTGTAGATTGGTCATGTGCATTACAACAGACTAATATGGTGATTTGACAAAGGAGATCAAAGACCAACAATTTTAAGATCTGACAATAAATGCTAGGAGGACACTTGATCTGATGAAGTAGCTAGAAGGAGCTTACAGTGTTTTGTGCTTACTGTTCTAACCACTTTACATGTATCAACTCATTTAATTCTCAGAACTAGGCATTTACCATTATCATCCTTGTTTTGCAAATGAGAAAACTGGGGCACAAGGTGGTACTTACAATAGATATAGAGAATCCTCCAAAGAACTTTCAGCTCAGGTGCCTCTACTCCTTCATCTCTCGGCTTCTTCAGGGTCTCCCTCCGCTGTTTGGTCTGAGGTCTTGGCCTTTTCAGGTCATCCTGCATTGGGCAACAGCAGCAAGGTATAAAGGCCCAATGCTATCAGCTCAGGATTGGACAATTCCAAGAAGTGAGAGTCCCAACAGAGCTCCTTAACAGGTTAGCAGAAGCTCTGATCAGCCTGCATTGCATTTTACTTTCTGCCTTAACTGGGTGACCACTGTCCTGTTTACCCAGGACTTTCTCAATTATAGCACTGAATTTTTTCTACCCCAGTATTCACTACGCAGATCAAGGTGATTGGTTGCTTCAGCCCAGTCCTGCTTCTTTAGTAAAATATTCTGAATCTTATTCTTGTTCACCAACTGTATCTGACTCTTTGCTTCTTGAGAACCTCACCCTCCCCTGCCCATGACAGTGTTACAGCAGCTGAGTTAGTTAGAAATATTATAGGCAGTCAGACAGGGAAGGCCCTCAAGGAAACCAGAGCAAAAGTTCAGATATCCTGCAGCCTTGGAAGACACAATCACCTCCTGCTGTGGGCCAAATCTCAAGACAAAAGGCAAAGCAAATACAACCACATCCTAAGGATCCACAGTCCAGATAGTTCTCTATCACCCTGAGGAAGTCAAGAGTCAGTGTCCCACCCCTCTACAGGAAGAGTCACTGCTGTGAAGCATGCCTGCTTACTACATGACTCACTCCCTCATTTGCTCCTAATTTAATCAATTTTACCTGAGCAATTAATCTTATTGGTTGACCATAGTTCTGTCCCACCTTGCAAATTCCATTTTTCCCCACCTTTGACCTATGTAACCTCATGATTTTACTCTATAAATGTCCCTAGAAAACACAGTCCCTGGCAACCTGCTCAGGACCCCTTCTGTCTCTCTCAGACAGAAGCTTTCTTTCTCTCAATAAATATATTCTGCTCTTAACCTCCATTGTTCCTAAAATTCATTCATCAATTTTAGAGAACATGAACTTGTACCGGACATAGTAGGTTGGGAGTTTCATTCCCCTATGTCAATAGGGTCACTGCTGGTGTTAGTGTCACTGATGGTGGATATTCTAGTAATACACTATGTATTCTTAAGCCTCACTCTCCCTTTATGTAGGTGTTTTGGCACTAGCAAGAGGTATTCAACAGAGTTCCAGGTAGGTCCTCCAGACTCCATACAACCCAGGTGAAATATTCTCAGTAAAAGTAAAACTGATTTGCATTTGTTAAATGTGCCCAGGGATGAGTTAAGTGCTTTACCTATGAGGGAGGGTCTATCAGTACCTTTACTTTATGAGAAAGTTGAGGGTCACAGAGTTTGCTTGCCCAAGGACACATGTCAGTATTTTAATGTAGACACTCTGCCTCTACTATGTCCATTAGAGTATAGATAAAGTTGAATAGCTAGCATACTATTATAAATTGGAAAGCATCATTTTTTTGGAGTTCAGTTGTAGAGATGGTTCAGAGTGGGTCAGTGAAGATGCAAAAAGCACCAGACAAAATGGAAGGAGGCTACAACTACAGTCCAAGCTTTCAAAAAAGTCAATGCAGTTTAAAAGTAGTGATATTATTCAATTTTAAGTCTTTCTTTTGCAGCAAAGCAAACCTCTTATCTCTCTCCATCTTCTCAAATCTTCAGTAAAGTCTGGCTCAGAAAGGCCTCATGTTTAGCATGTGGTATAAACCACAAAGTGGCTGCTGGAAGAGAGAACAGGAATTAGTAGAGACCAAAAAGAAAAAACAAATCAATTAAGAGTTGCCCTGTGACAGCCCTTTCCAAATTTCCCCCACTCCCACCTGCCTCCAGGCCTGGAGGAATTTGCAGAAAGATTTAGGAGCTTGTAGGACTTTAACAGGCAGGAAATAGATTTGAGCCAAATTTATTTCCATCTGATGGAACAAGGAGAGTCCAATGACAACTTTGTAGCACATGCATGACAAATTAACTAAGATAAATAAAAAATGATAATGGAAGTTGTCTCTAGGAGAGGAAAATAGGAAAGCAGGAAATTTGTGTTTACTTTTTTGTGGGAGTTTTTTTCTGGGTCTTCAACATTTTTGCAACAAATACACACTATCTTTATAATCTAGAAAAGAAACTAAATTATCCAAGCAATCGATTTCTATTTCTCCTATTTTCCTGATTATGTAGACTCTTTTGTCTCATGAATGTGCTCAGTCACTATAAAGGAACAGATAAATCAAAGACTATATCATTGATTCGTATCTAAGCATTACATATAGTTACCGAAAAATAGTGTATGTTCTGGGAAGGGGGTCACTAACTTAGTGGATGAGCACCCAGCCTGCTTTGGGTCAGTGCAGTGGGTCTAGGAAGAAGACCCTTTGTCAATATTTGAGCTTTGATAATGACAAAAGTTAAGATTGATCAGGCCAAGGTTCATTCCTGTCTAGATTCTTGACTTGTGTATTTTTGAGTATGCAGTTTTTTCCTGTTCTCAAAGTAACCAATATTATTTTCAAATAAGTAATGCTCACAGTTTTATGATATCAGGATTAAAAATTCTACATAAAAATAAAGTTATGGTTATTACATGTTTAATTTTACTGGTCAAGTATATAACCAACATTCAGACCAAAAGCAGAAGCAAAGATTATGAACAAGTTTTCTGGCATCTTTCAAATAACACAAGTCCTAGTGCTGTATTTAATGACAAGGTAAACTCTAAATGTGATTTTTTTGATGCTCGTTCAAAGTTTTGAATTAGAAAATGAAGACACTTTTTATTTTTGAATAATCCAAATGCTTTGGTGCGCAGAAGAATGAGAGATATATGATTTCATATCTTGGAGCTATCATTTTTAGCTTGCTAATTTCCGTATCTTGGCAGGGAGTTGTTAAAAAAAAATGAATATTCTTTACGTTTTTAGAAAAATGAACAGACCCTAAATGAAAGCATGGAAAGTTGCAAAGGTTATTGTGAAAATAAAGGGAATTCTGTTAGCTGCTAGCTGTGTCTCCTCTTGGCTAAGTAAAAACACACTGTATCTCCCATTTCTGATACCTTTTGTGAACCTGGTTGGCATGCTTTGCTTTTTCTTCTGCTGAAATGCACTGATTGCTGAGACACTGTGTCTGCTTCTGCTTCTGGGTCACTGGCAAGACTTTTTCCAGGATTCAACTCATAAATGGGCGTATTTAAATCTTACAGTGATTTTATGATTTCCTTTTTTGCTAGGAAAGACTTGGGAATCATGAGAATGTAAATATTATCAGTGGCGGTAAATTTTAGAACTGAAAGAGCTTACAGTGGTGTAGCACCTACGTGGCAAGCACCAAGACCCTGAATTCAATTCCCAGTATAAAAAAAAAAAGAAAGAAAAAGAGCTTAAAAAATATCCTAATCATATGCATACAGCATCCACTTACTGCAATGATAGCAATAAAATATTTCTTTTCAAGCTAATGGGTAAGATATGAAATTAAAGGGGAAAGTCAGTGTCTAAGGCAATATACTAGTTTCAGATTTTTTTTTCACGATAATTTGAAAAACCTATTTTTCTGATTTAGATTCCAGTTTAGAAAACTAACTATAAAAGACTTGGGGGTAATCAGTAGAAAATTTGAATATAGATTAAATATTAGTTGATAGTAAGGAGTTCATGCTATTTTTGTTCAGTGAGATAATATTATGTTAGCTATCAAGAAAAATGCTCTTTATTAGCTTTTTAGTAATACATGTTGGAGTATTTCCAGGGGGAGTTTACAGGTGAATGTCTTTAATTTGCTTTAAAAACTTCATTATAAAATGAGTAGTCAGATGTGGTGGTACATGCCTTTAATCCCAGAACTTGTGAGGTTGAGGCAAGAAGGTTGACATGAGTTTGAGGCCAGCCTGGGCTACGTGGTAAGTTCAAGGATAGCCTCAACTACATAGCAAGACCCTGTTTCAATAAATCAATCAATATATAAGTTAATTAATCAAATAAACAATAAAAGTAGTGAATTAAAAATTTAGAATTTATTTAATCTATCATAGGAATTTGAATTTTTATTTCTATTCACATTTTTATTTAATTTTTTTGTCTTATAACACCTACCTTATTTTGTACTCTTTTATTTGCACATTTATTATTTTACTTTTTATTGGTCTTTTTTCAGTTTTTAATTTTTATCAGCACATGTTTGCATTACATAATGTTCACATTACTTGTGGGAAGCTGGTACATGTACACAACATGTCTCAATTCTTTTTTCATCTCTTTTCACTTCCCACTCTTCCCTTCATTCCAGCTCTTGATCTCCTTTCCTTTTAAAAAAATTTATCGTCCTATTTCCTATTACTTGTTTTTTATCTTGCTCTTTATTTATACTTTGGGTTTTTGATATAAAAGAAACCAGGTGAACACCTAGAGAACTCCCAACAGCTATTGGGCTGGAATTCAGTCCTGGGCCCTGCATGCAGGTTGAATCCCAGCGCACAGAGAAACCTTGGAACTTTCCTCCCAGGCGATAAGATCATGGTCAGCATTTGAAATCACCCAAGGACACACGGGAGGTACCTGCTGGCCTAACTGGGCCATGCCAGTGAACTCCAAGCAGCTAGCAGGGGCTGGAATTCAGTCCTGGGCCCTGAACATGTGTGGGCTGAATCCCAGCTCACAGGGAAGCCTTGGAACATGACTCCCAGGCAGTAAGACCACACCCCGCATCTGAAATCACTGGAGGATGCACTTGAGTCCCGTGGGCCTAAGTGGCCCACACCCAGGGAACTCCAAGTGGCTAGCAGTTGCCTGTAGTCTTCCCAGGGAGCCAAAAGAGAGCCAGGTGATTCCCAGTGCATAGGGGAAGCTTTGAAACATCATCCAAAACCCGGAAATGTAGGAAGATGACAAAAACAAAAGAGCAAAATGCAATCTCAAACTTCCAGCCCAACCCAAGCAAACCTAGGAGATATGAACACAGAAGAAAATATAAGCCATACACCTGAAATTTCTGAAATGATAAAAATTCAAGTAAAGAAACAACTCTGGGAAGCTATAAAAGAAATCAAAACAGAAATAGTCACCCAGGTTAAAAAAAAATAATAAATGTAATGAAAGAAATGCTAAACACATCTAAAGAAGACATAGTTAAAAAATTAGAGGAACAATGCAAAAAGGTGGAAACTCAAAATGAACAATATAAGAAATAAACAGAATGCATGAAGCAGATCCAAAGAGATATACAGGAAATCAAAAATTCCATTGAAAGTTGGCAAAACCACCTCAATGAAAGTGAAGATAGAATTTTAGATGTCAAAGACAAGATTGCAGCTAGTGAACAGGAAAGGAAAAATCTTTTAAAAATAACAAGGAACCAGGAAATAACAATTCAACAACTGCAAGATGATGCAAAGAAAACAACATAAGATTGATAGGTATAAATGAAAAGGAAGGTGACAACAAAAATGATGTCAAGAGGCTGTTTACAGAAGTAATAGCTGAAATTTTTCCAAACATGAGAATGGAAACTGACATACAGATCAGTGAAGAATATAGAACTCCAAATAACCATAACCAAAAGAAAACTACACCCAGACATATAATAATCAAAATCCCAGAAGTCCAACATAAGAACAGAATATTAAAAGCTGCTAGAGAGAAGAGACAGATCACCTATAAAGGAAAACCTATCAGAATCACAACAGACTTCTCAACACAAACAGTGAAGTCAAGAAGAGGATGGAGTAAAATATTTCAGATCCTAAAGGAAAATGACTTCCAACCCAGACTGATGTACCCTGCAAAACTGTCCTTCAAAATGGATGGAAAAATAAGGTACTTCCACAACAAAAAACAGCTGAAAAACTTTATGACCACCAAACCAACCCTGCAAAGAATATTGAAAGACACTCTAGAAAAACATAGGAAAAAACCACTCAGCAAGGCAAACAATTAAACACAGTGGAAAGGTAAAGAATCAACAGCAGAAAGATAACATGTCAAAAGTAAACCAATATATATCAGTTATAACCATTAATGTTAATGGCCTCAATTCCATGTAAATGGCCAATTAAAACAAACAGACTGGCAGAATGGATCAAGAAACAACATCCAACCATATGCTGTATACAGGAAACCCATCTAACCCAAAAGGAAACTCACAGATTGAAAGTCAAAGGATGTAAAACAATACTCCATGCAACAGGATCTTAAAAAAAAAAAAGAAGCAGGGGTAGCTATTCTGTTTGCAGGCAATGTGAACTTCAAACCAAGAATGCTCAAAAGAGATAAATAAGGTCACTACATACCAGTTAGGGGAAAACTTCAAGAGGAAGAGATAACAATCTTAAATATCTGTGAACCAAATTTGGGAGCAACCAGCTATACAAAACAAATATTAACAGAAATAAAAAATCAAATAATAACACAATTATAATAGGAGACTTTAACACACTATTGACACAAAGGGACAGATCAACTAGACAGCAAATCAGTGAAGAAATAACAGAACTCAATCACACTTGTGGACAAATGGACTTAGTAAATGTATACAGAGTGTTCCACTCAACAACATCAGAATGTACATTCTTATCAGCAGCACATGGAATGTTCTCTAAAATAGACCATATAATAGCCCACAGAACATGCTTAAGTAAATGCAAAAGAATTGAAATTATCCCATGCGTGTTACTGGATCATAGCACCATGAAATTAGAAATTAATGATAAAAGAAACTGCAAAACCCCCACAAACACATGGAAATTGAATAATACACTCCTGTGTAATCAGTGGGTCACAGAGGAAATTAAAGAAGAAATTGAACAATATCTACAGGCAAACAAAAATACAAATACATCTTACCAGAACCTGTGGGAGGAAATGAAAACAGTCCGCAGAGGAAAATTTATTGCGGCGAATTCCCGCATCAAGAAAACAAAATGAACACAAATAAATAAGGTGATGCTACACCTCAAACATCTAGAAAAAAAGAGCAAGTCAAGCCCAAAGCCAAAAGAAGGGAGGAAATTTTAAAGATCAGAGCAGAAATCAATGCAATAGAAACTAAGAAAACAATACAAAGAATCAATGAATCAAATAGTTGCTTCTTTGAAAGAATAAATAAAATTAACAGGGCTGGAGATTTAGCTCAGTGGCTTAAGCGCCTGCCTGGCAAGTGTGAAGTCATGAGTTCAATCCCCAGTACCCAAAAAAGCCAAAACAAAACAAAACAAAACAACCAGACCTCTAGCCAATCTTATAAAAAAAGGAAAGAAAAAACTCAAATTCATGAAATAAGGAATGAAAAAGGTGAAATCCCTACAAACTCTGTGGAAATACAGAAGATCAATACCTATTTTGAAAACCTCTACTCTCATAGACTTGATAACACAGAAGAAATGGAATCTTCAAAAAGGTGTAAAACTGCTGAACAACCCAATTTCAATTAATGAAATTGAAAATATAATTAAATCCTTACCAACAAAGAAAATCCCAGGTCCAGATGGATTCATTGTGGAATTCTACAAGAAATTCAAAGAAGATTTAATGCCAACATTCCTCAAACTCTTCAATGAAATTAAAAGTGAAACAATTCTTCCTAACTCATTCCTGGAAGTGAACATTACTCTAATACCAAAACCTGAGAAAGACTCAACCAAAAAGAGAACTACCGGCCAATCTCCCTAATGAACATAGATGCAAAAATTCTCAGTAAAAGTTTGGCAAACAGAATGCAACAAATCATCAAGAAGATTATGCACCATGACCAAGTGGGATTCATGCCAGGAATGCAGGGATGGTTCAACATATGCATATCAATAAATGTAATCCACTGTATCAATAGAGCCAAAAATAACCACATGATCATTTCTATAGATGCAGATAAAGTTTTTGATAAGTTCCAACACTTATTCATTATAAAAGCCTTACAGAAAATTGGAATAGATAGTCTTTATCTCAATATGATAAAAGCCATCTATGACAAACCAACAGCCAGCATTATATTAAATGGCCAAAAACTGAAAGCCTTTATCCTCAAATCAGAAAAAAGACAAGGATGTCCATTATCACCACTCCTATTCAATACAGTGCTGGAAATACTAGCCAGAGCAATTAGACAAGAGAGAGATATAAAAGGATTAAGGATAGGAAAAGAAGAAGTTAAATTATCACTATTTGCAGATGACATGATACTCTACATAGAAGACACCCAAAACTCCATTGAAAGACTCCTAGGTATAATAAATAAATTCAGCAATGTAGCTGGATACAAAGTCAATGCTCAAAAATCAATAGCATTCCCATTCACTAACAACAAAACCACTGAGTGAGAAATAAGAAAAGCTACACCCTTTACAGTAGCATCCAACAAAATGAAATACTTAGGAATTATCTAACAAAAGAAGCAAAAGATCTATTCAGGGGAAATTATAATACCCTGAAAAACAAATTAAAGAGGACCTCAGAAAATAGAAAGACATCCCTTGTTCGTGGATAGGAAGAACAAACATTGTGAAAATGGCCATTCTCCCAAAATTGTTATACAGATTTAATGCAATCCCAGTCAAAATGCCACTAGCATACCTCACAAATCTAGAGGAATCACTCCTAAAATTCATCTGGAACCAGAAGAGACCCAAAATAGCAAAGGCAATTCTAAACAGCAAAGGCAAGGCAGGAGGCATCACAATCCCTAACTTGAAGATACACTACAAAGCTACTGTAATAAAATCAGCATGGTACTGGAATAAAAACAGACCTGAATATCAATGGAATAGATTAGAAGATACAACTACAAATACAAACACACTCAGCCATCTTATTTTGATAAAGGGACCAAACATGTTCACTGGAAGAAAGATAGTCTCTTCAATAAATGATGCTGAAAAAATTGGCTCTCCATGTGCCAAAAACTAAAACTAGACCCATGTCTATCAGTGTGTACTAAACTAGAGTCTAAATGGATCAAAGATCTGAATATTAAAACTGAAACACTTGGGCTGGGGATTTAGCTCAGTGGCTTAAGCACCTGCCTGGCAAACATGAGGTCATGAGTTCAATCCCCGGTACAAAAAAAAAAAAAAAAAAAACTGAAACACTAAATTTGTTGGAAGACAAGTTAGGTAGAAATCTTGAAGACATAGGGATAGGTAGAGAATTCATGAACAAGAATCAGACTGCACACGAAATTATTCACAGAATCAATAACTGGGATCACGTCCTATTAAAGACGTTTTGCATGTTGAAAGAAATCTCCTGTGTAGTGAAAAGAAAACCCACAAACTGGGAAAAAATCTTAGTGAATGGTCCCTCAGAAAGAGGACTTCTGTCCAGAACATATAAAGAATTTTTAAAAATCTGATTTCCAAAATTCCAAAACCCATTCCAAAAATGGGCATTTGAGATGAATACACAGTTCTCAGATGAAGAAATACAAATGGCAAATAAATGCATGAAAAAATGTTCAGCATCATTGGTCATTAGAGAAATGCAAATTAAAACAGCATTGAGGTTCCATCTCACTCCAGAAAGAATGGCCAGGATAAAGAAAACTACCAACAAAAAGTGCTGGAGGGGCTGTGGGGAAAAAGGAACTCTTCTGCACTGTTGGTGGGAGTGTAGACTGGTGCAATCACTGTGGAGGTCAGTCTGGAGATTCCTCAAAAAGCTGGGTTTGGAAGTCCCATTTGACCCAGCTATTCCACTTTTGGGCATACTCCCAGAAGAAGGGAAAACATCATACCACAGTGATATATGTGCATTCATGTTTATAGCAGCACAATTTGTAATAGCCAGATCTTGGAAACAACCTAAATACCCATCAACTGAGGAATGGCTAAAAAAGATGTGATATTTTTATACAATAAGTATTACTCAGCTATAAAGAATGATCACATTGAGATATTTATAAGTAAGTGGATGCAAGCTGAGACCATATCATAAGTGAAATAAATCAAACTTGCATGTGTAAATACCATGTAGTCTCCCTAGTGTAAGAAATGCTAAGAGTACATAAGATACAAAAAAACTCAATAAACATAGTGAAACAACAAGAATTTGCTTAAAGAGGAAAAATAATATCTCAGGGAAAATGAGGAAAAAGAAAAAGGAAGGGAAAAAGAAAAAATATCTAAAATTATATAAACACACTTAGGATAACTAAGATGATTTTCTACAAATTCTATAAGTTCTTGGAAGAAAATAGTTAACATTTATAGGACTGGAAAAATTTTGCATGTTAGTGTTTGGTGATCTGAGGAACTCTTGAAGATCATTATGTAAAATAACAACCCTAGTTATGCTCATACCACCTTGTTTTGAAGGCCTATACTGTCAGTGTTCTGGGCTCTTTGCTATTGTTTATATGTCTTTTTCATTTCATGGTTTTCCAGGAATTTGTTTTGTCTTATTTTGTTTTGTTTTTCCCTCTAATACAGAAAGGATAGATGTACATGTAGAGACTCATGCATGTGTGGAAATTCTAAACAGTTTATGAGAATTGATTATATAATGCATGATGAAATGAACAGTTACTTTGAAGAAAAAGAGACACTAAGGTACCCAGTGATGATTCCATAGTGTCATGATGTGAAATGCAGCAATACTATTATGCTTTGTTTAGAGTGATTTTAGTCTGGTTTGTTTTGTTTAATTTCAACATATGTGAAGGTATCAACAGCTATTTTGAAGAGAATGAGAGACATTATGGCAGCCATTGTTGATTTCCCTATTGTCTGGTCTTGAAGACCTAAAATGCCTTCATCATCCTGTTCTGATCAGTTTTATACTATTTTGTTTTGTATGAATGCATTGTATGTGAAGATATGAACAACTATTTGGAAGAAAACAAGAGATAATATGATAGACAGTGAAGATCTCCAGTTGTCTTGCTTTGAAATGCGTGTCTCTTACATCGTTTTCGTGTGTTCTGTTTTGTTCTGTTTAACTTTACCTTCTTTAAAAGAAAAGAAAAGAAAAATAAAAGAAAAGAAACCAGGTGATATTTAAGCTTGTGTGTCTAATTTATTTCACTTAACATTGTAGTGTCCAAATGCACTCATTTTCCTACAAATGACTGAAGTTTATTCTCCTCTATGATACAGTAGGGCTGCACTGTGTATAAACACATTTTCTTTATTCATTCTTCTTTTGAAGAGTGTATAGGCTTCTTCCAAGCTTTAGCAATTATGAGTTGTGCTGCTATAAATACGGGTATGCATTTATACATTTATTGTTTTAACTTTAAAAAGCAAGATAATGCATATTATAAAACATTTAAAAACTCATCATCTCATTTCTCCATTACAAACATAAGCAGGAAGAGGGAAGGGAATGTAAAAAGAGTTTAGATGTGTTATGCACATGTAGCAACTCCCAACATGAATGTAATCATTATGTATTATAAATATATACTAAAAATAAAAATTAAAAAACAAGTATAAGATTATTTCTTTATAGTTTTGTTCCTAATTATATTGTGTGTGTTTTAATTATACTATATGTATACTTTGGTCTCCTGTGCATTTTCCCTTAGTATTATATCTTGGGTCTTGTATCTCCTTAAATTTCCTAACATATATACATCTAGTGCTGTTAAAAGACAAATTATTTTTAACTTCCTTGAATGAATGCTTATTACTAATGTGAATTTCCTGGTCTGTCATGGGCCCATGACCATTTACTGAGCACTTGTGAGCTTCATGGATGCTTCAGCATAGCTGAAATAGACAAATGAACTGTAACACAATGAAACTGGGCTTTGTTGTCCCTCACCCTATCTCCATCCCTGCACGTAACACTGCCATAGCCTTTAGGACTTCTGAAAAATTGAAGAAAAAAGTGCATTACATATTAAATGATTTTATTTTATTTAAATTTTATTTAAAGAGAAAAAAAGCAAAACAAAAAAGGGTGAAAATAATACAGAATTTAAAAAAAACAGTAAGAAATCACTAGTTGATAAATTACATATTGTCCTCTTAGAAATAGTTGTTCATGTTACAAAATTAAAGCATACAAAGTAGACATTCAAACAGTGAAGCTGCAAACAGTTCTGTTCAACTATCCAACAAAAATTTAGTAATACTGTTATCAATCCTACACACTTAAACATACATGCAGTTATATCCTTTAGAATACTTTCTTTTCCTCCTTTTGCTTTTTAAGTCCATTATCTGTTTAGTTATACCATGTTTCAGCTTGCTCAGTACCTTACTGATCTGTTTTGTTGTTATTTCTTTTAATCACCTTATATAATTCTGGGTTTTTTTTTTTTTTGAAGGTAGTAGAAATACAACAGAACAAGACAGAACAAAGCCAACTGAAACAGTGCAGTGAATTTGATACAGAACCTCACAGCAAGTTACCTTCATAACAGTAATAGATACCTTCGTATATCTCATTATCTTCACAATAGTTGTCTAGTTAATTAAGTATAGCAAAAATCAAACCAAAGACAGAAGATTATAAAATAAATCGAAAGAGAATATTGAATAGAGCAAAACACAATCATAATGAAACAAAACTGAAAACAACACTTGCTTTCAAAGAGAAGATAGAGGAGAACCCCTATATTTGCTATGTTGCATACAGTCATCCTGCCAAGAGATGCTCAGACCTCTGTCCCCAGTTGCTAACGGGGGATGGGGGGTGGGGGGTTGGGGATGTTTCATTCCAAGCCCGCCACCGGTAGGGTTCAAGAGACACTACAATGTCTCCTCCTGGCTCATGCCAGAGGAAGGCGCTTACCAAGAGGGCCTGTGAATTGTTTCTTTGTGCAGGCTCCTGGATTCCGCCATGGCCGTTGCCAGGTCTCTGGGGCCTTTCTCTCTATTAATGATTTTAAAAGATCACCTTCTCAAGTGAGTTGCCAACCACATGGTCTTTGTGACCATGAGAGCAAAAGAAAAATGGTAAAATCTGAGGGCCACCGTATGAGACAGGTAACCAATTTCAGTATCGCTGATAGCAAGAGTCTAGACTAAGCCAATATAAAGTTCAAGTCTTTTTCTGTGAAGCATTGCTGCCAAAACGTTTCCTCTGCATCTAGTCAGGCCTTTAATACCTACATTTTAGTTCATAGGAAATACGGAAAACTAAAGAATATGCAAAATAATTCCACAAAAAGCTAGAAGCAAGAAAATCTTACAAACCAGTCATGTAAAGAGGAAGAAGGCGAAGAGTGCATTAAAAGAAACTTGGAATCCATAACACCCAAATGCAGTGTGTGTTGCTTGTATAGTCCCTAGTTTTAACAAATCAGATATAAAAAGAAATTTGGGTGAAAATTGGATATTAGATAATAATAGAAATGACTGAAATTCCATTAGGGATGATAATGGTATTGTGTTGCATAAAAGAATATTCTGTTACTGGAGATGTGTGTTCACTGTACTACTCTTTCTTATTTTTGATGTAGTTTAAATGTTTCATCATAAAAAAGTTTCTTGAGTTGAGAGTAGTAATAGGGAAGGGAAAGAAAAGGAAACATTTAGGGTTGTTTTCCCATTCATCAAGGTTCACTTCTTTCATGACTTCAGACAAAATGGAAGTCTCTGCTGGAAATGTGTGTTACTGAACGTCAAGTTTTAGAGACAGAACCACTGGACACCCTTGCCTAAATGAAACAAGCTCCACTTTGTACTGCTCTGTGGGCTCAGACCTTTAATTAAAGGCACATGATTAAATATTTTTTCTAAGTTGACTTGGAAAAGAGAACCACAGGGGACAGTGTGGATTGACTGAAATGGTTTCCTTTTGAGGCTCTTGATTTC
>PVJX010009726.1:0-59864 GCA_004027295.1 Dolichotis patagonum | reverse complement strand
ATTTCCAGAGAACATTAACTGTAGGTCATAGGGGATGACCCTCGGGCACGGTTTAAAAGTACTATTGTTACATGAAGGTATGGCCAGCTATTTTGAAGAAAACGAGAGACATTATGGCAGCCATTGTTGATTTTCCTACTGTCTGGTTTTGAAGGCCTATAATGCCTTCATCACTCTGTTCTGATCAGTTTAATACTATTTTGTTTTGTATGAATTCATTTTGTGTGAAGATATGGACAACTATTTAGAAGAAAACAAGAGACATTCTAGTAGCCAGTGATGACCTCCTGTTGTCTTGCTTTGAAATCTGTGTCACTACATTGTTTTCTTCTGATCTGCTTTCTTCTGTTTTGTTATGTTTAGTTTTACCCTCTTTAAAATTTGAAAAAATAAAAGTGGTGTTGTTTTAAAGCAATCTAGAGAGAGAACGTAGACAGTGGCGGGATGGGAATCCAGGACATAAATGACAAGATCAGGGAGACCAGACACATAGACAGAGGCATAGGCAGTCACATCAATAGCCCCAGCCAGGGAATCCAACAACATAGCTGCTACATTCCACCACAGATAGTGTGAGCTAAGAGGTCAGGGGGCATTCACTGTCGCAGACTCGGAATTTATGTTAAAGATCCCAGGTGATCCTAAAATGTAGGAACCACTGGGCTATACTAATCTCTATATTTGTAATGTAATAGGGACAAAATGTGATTAAATATAAGAGGTGCAAAGGAAAGGCATTGCCTCCCACTTTGTCTCCTTCTAGGACTTTCCGTCCTAGATCCCTCTGCCAAAAGTCATCCCATCTCTGGGTTCCTGACTCAGAGAAGGACCCACTGTAGATGGCATAACCACCTCCAACCCACTATTACCTACAGACGGTACCACCCTGAGCCCCTAAAGGAACTCCAGAGAGTGACCGTTCCTCCCTGAGTTCGCAAGTAAGTCTGGGCTTCACAATGAAGCCTCTTCTCTCCGCCTTCATCTTGTCACTCCTACTCTGTTCTCCCTCCCTCTCCTTTGATGATGGTGAATTATCCACGTTAGCCTCCTGCTAGGAAGGCAAGACTGGAACTTCCCAATGGCCCCATGACAGAGCTTAATCATCCTTGGATGGACAGATGTTCTTTATGCCCTCATTACCAGCTAGGCCTGTGAGCTCCTCTCACCTGGCTTCCCACAGACCCCCACAGACAGGACCATCTTACAGAATAATACTTTCATTTTAACCAGAATGTCTCAATGGAAGGTGTCGTGTTCTCAAGTGTACTCGCAGTAGGATGTGATTTTCCTTCATGAAAAAGCTATTCTTAGAGAACCCCAGGCTTACCTTCCCCCAATAATAGTTTCTTATTATTTATGGGAAGTGGTACTTTGGAGAGGTATTTGCATGCAGCTCTTTAAAATAAGCCAAGCATGGCTGAGAAGGAAAGCCCTGCACAGAAACTAACTCCAGTCAGCCTCCCCACACTGGCTGAATCCCTCCTGACAGAACTTCACTCCAAATGAAAAAGACTCCCAAAATGAAAAAGAAGACCCAGTACCTGACTCCTGACCTCTCCCTTGTGGTGCCTTTATTTTTCTAAGTGGCCTCTGAGGTCATATTAGCCCCCAAGAAGGCAAGAGAAATGGCCAGTACTAAGGCCCACTGTAGACCACAGTTCCAGACACTTTGTAGCAGAAGTCAGCCCGTGCCCACCCACAAGGACAGGCCCTGGAGTGAACAAGGGGAGCTGGGGAGCTGGGCCTGCGGTAGGGTGCACTGAGCTCCATGGCCCACACCCACTCGGAGGAAGACGAACACCACGCAACTTTAGACCACGGTTTTATCCGTAAGTAACTGGCTCGGCACAGACGAGTCTGCTCCTTTCCAGAGGAGCCGGAGATCTGAAATTCCAAGGGAAAGCTCTCCACTTTAAAATGCTGGATAAATAATTCTATTTATGGGAGCAGACACTGCACACTCCAAACCGCAAGTTTTGACTCAAATCTGCTTCCTTAGCTTGACATATTGGTTCTCTTCTCCCACTCCTCAGGGAGACACCTGCACTGCAGCCCTCCTTGCCTGAGCCAGACCCCAGGCAGAAGAGCATCATTTGCAAACTCCTGTCTCCCCCAAAGAGCTGAAAACATCACTCAGTGTCAGCGACTCCCATGGCTATGGAGGGCAGGGTCTAATCAATTGTCTTGGCATCCTCAGGATTTGCTTGTGCCTGGTATACAGGTCTCAAATGCATGTGTTGAACGAACGAATCCACTTTTCATTTACCTCTCACCTCAAGCCCATGATGCAGGTCTTCTTCCGCCCATCGCACAGATGGAAGAACTAAGCTTCAGAGGGGATGAAGGCCTATGCCAAATGCCGGCTTCTAGGAGGCCTAGCTGCACTAGAACCCAGCTCCATCGCATCGCAAGCCTGTGCTCTCAGGCCTGCACCGGGCTTCCTCCTATTGTGACATTCTCCTCGCAGTGTTCCCCAGCCCTGCACCATGGGAAAGCCACCATGCTACCTCCTCGCTTCATCTCAGTGCGTCACTGAATTAGTCGCTGCTGTACCGCTGTCCCCTCTCAGGGCCAACCCATCTTTTAAATCCAATTAAACAGCCAGCGTGCTGCTGTATCTTAAGTGGGTCACCTCACCCCCTCTGCGCCCCCCACCCCTCCCATCACTTTGGAGTTGCCAAACAGGAAACACTCCTCCTTAGCCTCTGACCTTTTAACTATTTTAAAGTATCAGTAAAACATTGCTCTTTTTCCAAAACGGCCGCCCACGGCCCGCCTCACTCAGCGCTGGACGCTGGGGCCACTTGCTGTGGGCGGAAGTGGGAGTAAGCGTTAATCCTTCCCGACAGCAAATGCACGCTTGCTCAGGAAACTGATCCTCCGGCTTCAGCTCCAGTCCAGGCATCAGCGGGAATCCGACGCTGCCCTCCTGGCACGCCCACAGCTTGCCAAAACCAGGGCGCCCCTCACAGCCCTTCTGCGAACTGGCCCGCGCTCCCACCTTGCGGCTGCGCGCGCCCTTGGCTGCCCAGATCCAAGTGCCTGGCCTGCCACCTTGTGGACGGTGGGAGTAAAGCACGCGGGGCTGGCGCTCAGCGCCCTGTGTAAACCAGGCACCATCCTCATCCTCCAGAAAGAAAGGGCGGTGAGAGACCCAGGACACAGACAAGCCCAGGTTGGCTCGGAAACATAAAGAGAAACCACGGAGAGGGTTCGGGGAGGGGTTTTCTCCGTTTAATTAAGACTTTGTGTCAAAGCGAGGCAAGTTTTAAAAGTCCCAAAGACACCTCTTTAAAGATGGTGTTGCCCAGGAGCTCTTAAACTTTGCAGCTTTGCAGTCAGGATCTCCCAGGAAGATTTTTAAAATGTAGATGTAGATCCTTCGTCTTTATTTTTAAAATGAATGTTTTTTCATTGTGGTTATAAAAATCACATGCATAGTAACTCTGTTCGGTGTCTTTAGCTTTAACAAGCCCCCCTCCACGGCAATTCTGATACACAACAAAAACCACTGTTATGCTCTCACAAAGTGCCTCCCAGGTGGGCACAGGGGCCCAAAGGTGGCCTGTAAACATGCCACTCATGAGGTTTTATGCCCTCCTCACCCATCAAAAGAATAGACTTTCAATTCTGTGTACTTGTAGTTTCTTGAATCAACAGCGGCCAAGAGACAATAAATAAGCAAACAATGATTTCAAACAGTGACTAGGTTATGTGACAGACTGACTTGGAGTGGGGGGCTCTGGTAACAGTGACACTGACTCTTACGTAGCACTGTGTCCTAGGCTATGTCCTAAGTGCTTCAAGTACATTAACTTGTACAAACTGCCCAACGACCAAATGATATAAGGTTGTCATAGTCCCCATTCATAGCTGAGCAAAATGAGGGTGCGGCAGTTAAGTGCTTGACGAATATTATACAGCCAGATGATGGTAAAGCCAAGAACAGAGGGCAGGCAGTGAGGTCCCAGAGCCCCTACTTAGAGGAGGCAACATCTAAACTAAGACATGATGGGCAAATAAGAGTTTGTCAAACAGTTTTGGGGCAGAATATTTCTAAGCAGCATAAATTTCCAGTAACTGCAAAAAGCCAAAATGACTGATAAAGTGGGAGGGGGGAGTAGGAGGGAAGAACAGCACAGAAGAAGACCAGGTCGGATAATGAAAGATGTCATTGGCCAGAATGAGAAGGCTGGATTTTATTCTGCTGCTCTGCAAGCCGGTGAGGGGATGTTACGCAGGTGAAAGACTTCGCTTTGCTTTCCTCTTAATGGCCTTCCCTAGGGATGTGTGTTAGACACAGTTGTAACAAGAAACTGAAATCTGATAGTGATCTGAAGGGCCCATTGCTCCAAGTATCTGCATTTTTGGACATTTCACTAACATTCTGTGCAAACAGACTTTGAGGCAACTGCATCGCATCTACTTCGCTGCTCGTGAGCCTCTCCCTGCTGAAGCCAGCTCTCCTTGGCAGGTGTTACTTGGCTGATGACCTGCTGCCACCTTAGCCACAGGCTCAGCAATTTGTGTTAGCCTTGATGCATTACCCTCCCACCCCACGGCCCAGGGAACAGCACTTGGTCTCTGGAGTTCTCGCTTCCCACCCCAGTGGGTCAACATTACTTACCCTGCCTGGGAAGACTGTAATTGCTGCAGGTGTGTTCATGAGTGTGACTTAAAAAGTGCAGCCTGGTTAGGGGAAGAGGAGGCTACCCAGGAAACAGACATGCTATGAAACATCACTTACATCCTCATAAGCCAGAGAGGATTAAAAGAGCTCTTTTGCATGAAGCATTTGCCCTCCTCAAAGGCATTGCTATTATCATTAGCCTGCATCCCAAGGAGGAAGGATCTGCAAGGAATGACTCATCTCCGAAGCCTTTGAGGTGTAACTATTTGCCTTTTATCTTGACCGGTCACAGAAAGTACCAAATCCTCCCTACACCAAGCATACTTTTAATGAGGGGTGAGGTAGAAGCATGCAACACTATGTGTGTCATCCCAGTAGCAATCAGATCACCTTACAGGGAGTTGCCTTACCCCCACTAAATGTCGTATTTGTGGAACAATAAATCTAGGCGCCTGCCCTCCCACAGTGAAAGCTAGAGATGTCCCAGGAGGCTTTTCCAACTTGGTGGAGGGTAATCATGTGACCTTGGATCAGAGCAGTCATATGATCTTGACTCAGCCCATGGAATACTTGCTTCCCTGAGATGCTGACTCTTGACAGAGTGACACAGGACTGGCAAGAAAGGAGTGTCCACCAATCCCCGCAGGGCACTGGAAGGATCAATGAAGGGAACCTGCTACTCAGACCGTTAGAAGCAGTCTGGTACCGGCTGCCTCCCAGCCTAGTGCTGCAACCCTCACTTCAATCTTACATGGCAATCTAAGACCTTCTTAAAAGATAAGCAGTCCCTTGTTGCTAAAGGTTGCCAAGATTTCTGTCATTTGCACTAAGGATCTCAACCCGACACAATGAACATTTTGGGGATGACAGGTGTCTGTAGTACTACTGTGCCATAAAGACAAACTTGAGTCATTTGTAGGAAAAAGAGTGCACCTTGGGATCATCATGGTAAGTGAAATAAACCAGACACACAAGCTTAAATGTCACATGATTTCTTTCATATGTGAAATTCAAAAGATAAATAAAGAACAAAATAAAAGACAATCGGAAACAGGGAGATAGATCTTTTGCAAAAGGGTAGGAGACCAAGAGATGGAGAGGGGAGGGAGGGACGAGGAAAGGGAAGAAAAAAGAATTAAGGTGTGCCATGTACATGCACCAACTCCCACAATGAATGTATCATTACACGCTCCAAACGTGTGATAAAAACAAAAATTTTAAAAGTACATGACCAAAGGGAATGGGGTATTTTTTCTCTCGCGCTGATGAAGCCCAAAAATTGGGCTCTCCCTGGCTGTACAGTGGCATCATGATGTTAACAATGGCTCAGGTTCCTCCTGCCTTTCTGCTCCTCTATGGGTGACTCATACTTCCACCTATCAGGTCTCCTAGGGTCACAAATTGTCACTGTAATACTGTCCATCCAAGCCATGTTCCAGGCAGGAAGGAGAAGAGGCCAGGAAAAGGTTTCCTGCCAACTGGGTAATCAGCCCGCTTGGAAGGACTGGCTGGAAGTGACTTTGACTCACCCGTCATTAACTAACCCTGCCTTAAGGGAAGCTTGCAAATATATTGGGGTTTTTTTTTATTACATATCCTGATCAACACAAAGAGCATAGATTTTTTTAATTTTTAATTTTAAAAAGCAAAATAGAAAAAAGGATAGAAATGATACAGAATTTCAAAAAATAGTAGGAAATTAACACTAGTTAATATACTGCATATTGTTATCTTAGAAGTAGTTGTTCAGGTTACAAGATCTAGGCATAAAAAAATGATCAAACGATCAAACAATGACAGCACAACTGTTCTTTCTGGTGAACAGAGATTAGTAGTATAGTTACCTATCTTGCATATACATACATACACACATTTATATATGTATACCTACATACATATAATCTTTTCCTTTCTTCCTTTTCTCCTTTTCCTTATCCCAGTTTCTCTTTCTTTTTGAGCCTTTCTTTCCCTTTCATTATTATAATATCTATTGTACATTTTGGATCTCATGGCTCTTTCAGCTTTTAAATTCTTTTATTTTTTTACATTAGGGAGACAATATGATATTTATAAATGTGAGTTTGATTTATTTCACCTATGTGTGTGGTCTTAAGTTGCCTCCATTTACCTATAAAAGCCTCAGATTATCCTGTTTGTATAGCTGAGTAACATTCCATTGTATAAAAACACCACATAACAGTGTAGATTTTAAGTATTCTTACCCTAAAAAAGAAAAATAACATATAAGGTAATGTATGTTAATTAGCTTAATGTCATTCAACCATATTTCAAAACAACATGTACAGAATACATATATACAATTTTTATTTGCCAATTAAAAATAAGGAAAAAATAAAAATGCTTTAAAATTTACAGTAAAATAAAAATTGGGCAAATTGCCATACTTGTCCAAAACCATACTTTTGGTTAGTCTTATCCTAACCAAGAAAAAAAAAAAAAAAGGAGAAAATGAATATGGGGTTGGCAAAAGGCAACCTCTTTCACACTTTCCAGCCAGTTGCTAAGAAAGATCTAGGGACCGCTCCCATCTTTCCTCTTATCAGCTTTTGTAGGTCAAGCTTGCTTGAAAAGATTCCCTGGTCTAAACTCTGATTATGAGGAAAATGTCAGAAAACCTCACTTCAATAAACCTGACTTGGAATCATAGTTCTACCCTCATCTTTGTTGAACAATTTTGATGAAGACAGTTATCCCTCGGAACCTTGGTTACTGTTACAGCTTTTGTTTAGATGTCCTCCCAAACCCTCAGGTGGGCATAGGTGGGACTTTTTCAAGAGGTGGCTGGATCTAGAGTGTGTGATGCTGGGATTGATTTATGGTGCAAGGCTAGGCTTACCAGAACTAGGATTACAGGTTGAGTGCTACCTGACCTAAGTAGCCTGGATAAGATTTAAGGAATACAAAGAGCTGTGGCATTGTCCTTGTTGCTTTGCTACCTTCTGCCTGCCATGAATTGTTTACTCCTCTATGATGCCTGTCTGCCATGCTAGCCTGCCTTGACGCCAGTTGATTATGGATTAAAACCTCTACAAATTGTGAGCTAAATAAAACTTTCCTCCTTTAACTTTGGGCCTCAGCACAACAAAAGTAATGAAGACTGTTGTCTAAAACACAAAGTTTGCTCTGTCAGGGAGGACTAATCCAGGTAACAACTCAAGGTATAATATGAAAGATATGATATGAAATTGGCATTTCCAAGCATTCGAGGCTCTAACCATCCTTCAATGAGCAACAAAATAAAAAGGATTTGCTGGTAATGAATGAACATAATTTTTAAAATTCTTCTCAGCCTTTGCTGCTAAGAAGAGTCTGAATTGTGGTCTTGATCAGGGGCTGTATCTCCCTGGATTTCCTGAGCAGTTAGAGAGAAAGCTCTTGTGACCCAACACATCTGGGGAACCTGGGCACAAGGGGGAGCATTGCATTTTAGGGCCAAAATACCTCAGGATCTCTGTTTGAAGAGAATTCTCCATTTTTCCTCTAGGTTCTTGAACATTCTGCAAGCAGAAGCACTGTCTGCCTTTGCTCCACAACCTTTCCTAGGAGGTTTATGTGGAGAACAATCTTGAAAAGTGTAGTGTTTCACTCCAGAGCAAAGAAGTAGTTTGCTTTCTTATTAAAAACCTCTCTTTAGAGCTAAGAGCTGTCATGCTTATTGCCTATTTTGAGAGATTTGGGCTCTCAAAGCTCAGAACACCTCTCCTGTATCACAGGCTACCACATGTGCTGGTATCACCTGGTGTTTTCCACATCATCTTGTGGGAATGCAGCTCAAATTCTGATTGGCTATTGATAGTGGGAGGAGTAACAAAACTCTTTCCTTGACTAGGAGCCCACCTGCATTCATGAAACTGGTAAGTAAACACAATAGCTTGCAAGAAGGGTAAAATATCAGACCATTCAATTGATGCCCATTTCTTTTTCCCTTCAGACCCCAATGAAACTCCCAAGCTAAATACTTAAAATAGGGATGTTTTTAATGCCATCAATTAAATTAGAAAAATCTAAAAATATTTCTCTGTGGTTTTTTTGTTTTGGAATTCTCTAGTTACAGAAATGATCTCTCTACATACTTAGCCTTCTGTCATGTGTAAACCTTTGGCATGATGTGGTTAAAGAAGACTAATCTAGAGCAGAGATGCACTTAGCTGCACGGTAGAGCACTTGACTGACATGTGCAAAACCCCAAGTTGAATTTCCAGCCACAAAAAATGAAACTTATTTGTCCATAGTGATGGACATTTCTTATGGGACTCATCTATACCCACATAAAGGAGAGAGAGAGAGAGAGAGAGAGAGAGAGAGAGAGAGAGAGAGACTGAATGTCAAATCCAAGATTTCCTAGAAGAAGCCCAAGAAAAAGCCATGGCACATGTATATTTATCTGCACCATCCACAATCCTACATTACCAGGCAAAAATGTCAATGGTTTTTTTCTTTTTAAAAGAACTGGAAAGGTAGAGGGATGCGAGTGTAAGGAACAGGCTAAGCTGACGGTGGTTGAAGTGGTCCAAGCTGTTTGAATTTTCAATATTAAAAATTTCAGCCACCCAAAATACACAAAAAGACTGATAAGAAATAATCTACTCTTATGCTAAGCAATCTGTTGTCATCTGTCAGGGCTACAGAAGAAATCAAACATTAAGAAGTAGTAAAACAGAGAGCACTTGCCTCTGCTGATTCCATTCATTTCCGACCCATCTGCATCCTATGTATATCAGAAATTCAGCCTGCAGAGAGCAAATGCATGGGTGTTTCAACTGTCAAACCCAGCAATCCACCTCTCTCACAATCCATTATCTTCAGAGAAATAATAAAGATTTTATATCCATGAGCACATCCACATTGCAAACAGTTTCCTGTGATTTGTTTTGCTTCGTTTTGTTTCCTACAAAAGGTTTTGAATAGAATTGCTAAATTTTAGAGCTCAATTTACTTCAGAGATCTTCCTGAACAGACCCTGGAGATAATGCATATGAAGAAGGTGAGGCACAGAGGGGGCTACTGACCTATCTAGAGCATATGGAAGTGTCTCCTCAGCCATAAATCTTTCTACAACTGTCTCACTACCTCAGTTTTCCATTATCTCAGGACCTCTGTACATGTGATTTTCTCTGCCTGATATGCTTTTCCCAAGCCATATCTTCATGACACTCCCTAACCTCCTTTGAATGTCTTGGTGAGCCTTTCTCGAATATCCTAATTTGAAGTGCACCCATCCACACTTTGTGTTCTCTGCCTTGTTGTCTTCACACTTTTTGTCTTCTCTGCCTTGTTTTCTCCATAGAGAAATCACCTTCTCACATGGTCTTTAATTTGCTTGTTTATTGCCTGTCTTCTCAAGTCAGAATGTAAGCTCCATGCAGACAGGGATTTTTGTCAGTATGACTAGTCATTATTATGTCAATTAATGTTTAGAGGAAAAATGAATGAACTTCTCCAATAAATCTGTATCAAGAAGTCACAATTCCAATTGGGAATGGATTCCAACAGGATATCTCAAGAATGGAGTGCAGGGGCCGGGGATTTAGCTCAGTGGCATAAGAGCCTGCCTGGCAAGTGCTAGGTCGTGAGTTCAATTCGCAGTACAAAAAAAAAGAGTGCAGACTAGGGAAAACCAGAGAGTTTGTGCTGTCATCCAAGGTGATGACCATGACTTAGCTCCAGCCAGTCACTGACATATGACTTAGTTGCTCTGAACTGTATTAAAAACAAAGCTAAAATTGGCACTTCAGGACACACAGGCAAAATCTAATGATTTTTACATATAGAAAAAATAAGTTTTAGTTGAATAATGAGCACTTTCACTGCTCAAGTTGAGTTAATTGTTCAAATGACACAGCCTTGTGCCTTCTAGAGCCCCAAACTCTCTTAAAATGGCTAGAATGGGAGAGAACACAGGAAAAATTCCTGTCCCTGGATTTTTTTCTCAGGCAGCCCTGCACAGCTGAGATGGAAGAAGAGACTTCTGGAGCTTTGCCCAGCCTACATAGCTAAGTTAGTGACTGAACAGCTGATTCAGGGAGGTTCAGACTACATTCTATTATCAACAATAAATATGCATTAATCAAAAACTTTAATTGACAGAAGGATCAGTCAGCTCAGTCTTGAACCCCAAGCTGTATGGAAGCTTCTCAAATGGAAGACCAGGTCTAAGAGCTCCCCTAGGTTCACCAGAGCTGAATGGGGAGACCACAGCCCACTGCCCCAGGATCACTAGGGACACTCACTGCTGGACATTTCCCCTGTCAACCCAGACTCCAGCAAAATCAGTTTGCCAGCCCAGTAGACTTCACGTGGGGTAACATCCTGGGGGAATTAGACATGTCGCCAAGGGATTGGCAGTCTTGGATAATTGTAAGGAAACCAAATTCCAGATTTCCCACTGCCCTCTCTATTCTTGACCTCCCTGTGGCTTCTGGCTGGTCTTCTGCCCCCTCTGTCTTCTCTCCTCATGCAGTCACCCACAGCTCACTGCAGAATGCAGGCCAGCCTGCCCAGCCAGCATGACCCTTCCCATGCTCAGCCTAAATGCTAAGCAAGGAAGAAGGACGAAAGGTCAGCAGCCAGGACTGTATTCACCATCCACTAAGAGCAAATTATAGGGTCAAAGAAGAGGTATTTGGAGGTTGGGCATGGTGGCATACACCTGTAATCCCAGCACTCTAGGAAGCCGAGGCCAGAGGATTACAAGTTCAAGTCCAGCCTGTCAATTTAGCCAGCACCAAAATAAACAGTAACAATTTAAAAAGAGCTATGGATATAGTTCAATGCAAAGCTCCTAGGTTCAATCTCCAGTGCCACAAAAAAGAAAAGCAAAAAAGAAAGAAAGAAAGAAAGAAGAAAGAAAGAAAGAAAAAGAAAAGACAAGGTATTTGGACCACGTTAGGAAGTTCTGAATTCAGATATCCAGAACTTCTGCTTGATGTATTTTCTTCTTCTATCCCCAACCTGCATCAGAGAAAGTGAGGCTGCTGGGTCAGAATAAAGTAAAGAAACCAGTCTAGGCCTTATTTCACTCAGACACCAGGCTCTATCTTCTTCTCAGCAAACTTTCTATCTTAGTCAGTATTAGAGTGAGACAAGTAGCAGAAGTGCACACTTATATGGAAAAATATAGTCACACTATTTTGGCAGGAAGTGAGTAGCCTTGGCTCTTGAGCTTGACTACAGTGTACGATCAACATAAATTAAAATCTGCAATTTCGTGGTGCCAAATAAATGCTTCTAAAGTTTCAGTAATTTATATAAAAATATTGCATTGACCAAGGTGTTTTGCAATGACCAAAATTTTTTTTCATAATCATAAGCACACTAGGTTAAAGAAGACGACTTTAAGTTAAAAAAAGTATATAATTAGTAATAATTTGATAAGGACTAATGCTTTTCAGTATAATTCTGAGAAATTAAGAGAGCGAATAAACCTAATGACTAGATAATAAATCTTTTACAATTCGGATTATTTACAATTCATTAGTTTTAATAAAACTGAAAAAGTATCTGAGTTGCCCAGTGATGTGTCATTATTAAAATTATTAAAATAATTTTTCAACATAGCACTATGGGTTTGCTAACTTGTAATTATGAAGAAATAAAAATAACATAATAACTCCTTTCAACTGCAGTTTACATTATATGTGGATTTAAATTTTTTATCTACTAATATAAGAATAAAATTAGTGCTTCACCCTGTTACTTTCAAGAAACTCATAATATTTATTCATGACTACAAGAACTATTTGTCAGATTTCCAATTAAGACATTTAGGAGATACATTTTTAAAAGTTTATTTTTGTAACTAATATCAAAATTGTGGTGCTATGCTAATGGCACTGAATACAAATGCTAGTAATAATTGTAACAGTAACTTAAATAAGACTTTTTAACACTTATGGCTTTATAACCACAAAGTATAAAAAAAGAATTCAATTTTAATTGGTGCAGTTTTTGTTTTAGAAGATACACTATGGTGATCAAAAATTTTTAAACAAAAATAATTATACATTAAAATAAGATTTTGTGAAGTAGAATAGATTTGGCAAATTCAAGGAAAGAAAGTAAAGGTGGAAATTTTTCCAATGCTAAAGAAAAACTTTTTCATATATTTATAAATGGATAGTGATGGATACCAAAGCCTTATGGTATTTAGATTCCAATGTACAAAGTTAAAAGACAAATCTAAGAGATTTATTTTTAAATGTCAGTATGAAGCTTGAAGTCCTCTTTCATGTTTTGATGTTTCCTGGGGCTGCCATAATGAAGAATCACAAACAAGGTGCCTGAAAATGACAGAAATTCATTGTCCCACAAATTCTGGAGGCCAGAATTCTGAGACCAGCAGGACCGTGTTCCTTCTGATACTGGTAAGGGAGAATCCTTGCCTTTTCTAGCATCTGTTTTTTTGTCATCAATTGGTGACACTGATTGGTCTGTGGATTCAGGCTTCACTAGGATAATCTTTGGCTTCTGAGGCATCATGCTAACCCTTGCCACTGCTGTCACGGGGCCGTCTTCTCTCTATGTGTCTCTGTGTCTTTTCTCCTCTTATAAGTACAACTCTTCTTACGAGGTCATGTATGAGAGTTCTTTAGAGAAAAAGATTCAACATAAAATGTATGTATATTGTATAAGGAATATATGAGGCAGACTTACTGGATCAGAACCAGAAGAGTCTTAATGGCCATCTATCAGATCAGAGACAAAAGAATCAAAATGGTTGTCTATGCACTGTGAGATGGAGGATCCAGTAACGGTTGAAGGTTAGAAACCTGAAAGTTTACTGCAGAGTCACAGATACAAGCTGAAGTGTCTGTGTGGTAAGCCTGAAGGAACTGAAGACCAATGTCCAAAGGCAATCGCAAGACTAGAGTTCCTCCAAAGAACATGGCAAGCACTTCATTCTTCTTTCCCTTTTCAGTCTGTCTAAACTCCAAGCTTATTGGTTGGTGCCATCCACATCTAGGGTGGGTCTTCCTCCCTCTATGTGCTGGTCTATATATTAATCATCCACAGATATCACCAAAATGTAATAATCTGCCTGATGGTTCTTCCTTAAATCTTGTTGACCTATCACACTTAACAATCAAAGATTGTACTGGATTAGGGGCCCACTCCATTCCATTATGACTTCATGTCAACTGATTGCACTCAGTTCCTATCCACCTCCTCTCCCCACCCCCATCAACTATATACTTGATTAAGTTCATTTCTAAACTTAAATGATACAAGCACTGACAAATATAAGAAGGAAATAGTGATGTTTTTCAACAAAATATATTTTCAGAATTTAAACATTAATCATTCAGAACCCACAGAAGTCCTCCATTACAACAGAATTCCTTACTATAAATATTTTCAGAAAGCAAGCCTCAAAAATCAAGCCCAAGAGTAAATTATTCAAATGTATATATGCTCCAAGATCCAAAGAACTCTTCCTTTTTTAAATTGTATACTATTTCTGGTGGCTGAGCTATACTGCTGGATAAATTCCTTTAAATTGAACCCTATAATTAAAAACAGCCACTATGATGCTTAAGAACATATATACATTATGTGCAATATACACGACCCTATTTCCAAACAGGGTCTGAGGTACCACGAGTCAGGACATCAACATATGTTCCTGTGGGACACAATTGGGCACAAATGTCAAAAGGATGCAAAATAGGAAGGTGGCTTTGTTCATGCTCCAGAACCTGCACCTTTGCCTCAGTGACTGCCAGGTGCACACAGTGGTGGGGGCGGGGTGGGGGTACTAGACCAATCCACACGTTCATCTTTTCAAAACAAATTTTAATGTAGCACAGAAGAGATAAGAAAAACCTGTAAAGAACATTAAAAAGCAACAGAGAAAGGGAGAAAAAAAGAGGGGATGAAAGTGTAACCTCACTCATTAAGGGGTGATAACCTCAAGAAAGAGAGTCACCTTGAACCAACAGGTCACCATGACAATGTCACCCAGGTATCCACTGAGCTCCACACAGGAAGGTCACTGTGTTCCTTCTTTTGTTTTATAATAGCATTTGCATTCTTGACTCTACTTAGTAATCTTGTATGTTCTGTACAGTGCAAGCCCTTTATTTTAGAACCTCTGTCCTCAAGAATCCCTAAGATTTCTCCCATTTTAAAACATGTATTTCTCATCTCCACAGGTCACTTTCACAATGACTCAGAAATAAGATGATATGAATTAATATTAGATCAAACCATATAAGAATTTTTAAACAGCAGAAAAGAGAAACAACAAATGGACACTTGAATCTATTATCAAATTTATTCTTATCTTAATGGCAGGTCTATAATCATGTAGAAAAATATTGCTCATATTATGTTAAAAAAAACTGAGGGTCATATTATGAATCATTATCATTACTCACATTTACCATTTACCATGTGGAAGGAAGCAGAATGTACAGGTTAATGACAGTAAGTGTGAAGCCCAACTTTCTAGTTTAACATGTTCCCAACAGGCTGAACCACCAGATATACATGCATGACTATACCATGTCCCCAAGTCAGACAGTCATGCATTACTACTGGTGGTTCTCAGCCACCTAGCAGTGAGTGATATTATGGCTCCATCATGAATGTGTTAAATCCAGGATCATACTTTTACTGTGCAACTTTGGATTATCTAATTATTTTGTGTCTCAGTTTCCTCAACCATAAAATCTATAATAATGATACTACCTCACAGGGTTATTCTGCAAACAAATATATGTGAAGTGTTTAAAACAGTGTCTGACACATAATAAAACCTATACAGACCTATAAGACCTTGGTACACAAACTTGATTCTTTCAACTGTTCTGGTTGCAAACTGAGTTGGATGAGAACCAAGTCAAATTTAATGGTTAGGTTCGATGTTGACCTTATGAGGAAATTTGATAAGGTTTTTGTCCAGTTCAGTTTCCAACCAGAATCATGGAGAGAATTGAATTCATGAACTGAGGTACTATAAGTTTGTTGTTGTTGCTATGATGATGATGATGATGAAGAATGCAGTCTATTGAGTTTTTCTAATGCTAAGCATTTCATTCACCTTATTTTTTCATTAACACAAAATAACACAGTAATTAAGAGATGGGCTGAGAAATCAGACAGACTGACTTTGAATCTGAGCCCGGCTGCTTGCTAGGTATCTCACCCTGGATGCTAATTTAACATTTTCCAAGATTTAGTTTCCTCATAGCCTTGTCCAATAACCCATGTAATCCATTTAGCATAGCACCTGGTGCATAATGTTCTGTTAATGCAACATCTTATAATCCATGACCCAGTGGAAGAAGTAGTTACATCAATTTTGCAGATGTAACTCAGTTAAGTCACTAACTGGTACAGAGTCTCAACAGCTGATTTGTATTTGAATCTAGGCTAACAGCAAGTCAGTTACCTGGCACCAAGAGCCCTGGTCAGCCCAATTTATGCTGAACTCCCAGCCTCTGTAGATAATTTTGTTATTTAGTTGGTTTTTCAGATCCTTCATACTTCAAAAATGCTGTACCCATCATTGACTGCTGGGGCTTTCTCAGAGCAGCAGAATAGATTGAATGTCTCACCAGAACAAGGCACTTTTAGAAGGAAGGTGCTGACCTGCTGTACACCATGAGAAATCAAATTTTTAAATTTTAGTTAAAAATTATGGACTGCTTCTAGACCCAGCCTGAAATTAATCATGTGACCTGAACAGAACAGATTATCTGAGACCCTTTTGAGTTCAAAAGTTCTATTTTATGAATTTATCATTCAGGTGGGGAAATAATACCAAGATACATAATAAGGGTGTTAGAGAACAGTTTGAGGTCCTTTATGATCCAAGGATAAAGACTTTGTGGAGGTGGAGAGTGCTTTAATCCATTCTGAATGCCTAGTTGTGAGAATATCCGAAGGCACTGCTTTTAAGTACAGATTTCCAGGCTCCATTTGAGACCCATTGAGTCACAATCCCTGGAGCAGTGATGGTGAAGCTTTTAGAGCTTTCAGTGACACAAACAGCCCGCTGCAGCACACGTGCCATAAGTTCACCACCACTGAATCTGTCTTCTTAAAAAATACCTATGATTTGGGAGCTACAGAGAGCTTAAAAACAACACTTTAGATCAACTGACCTCTGACCTTAGTCACTTAGATTTAATGAAGGTGATGAGTGAGAGAATATTTTTTTAAAGCTCTGCAGGTGACTCAAATCTATCCAAAGTTGAAAACCACTAGGTTAAATCACTTAATTGTAGGAAATTTTTCTCTAAAAGAAATCAGATAGTCATACATTCATTTCACAGTAATATTATTTACAACAGTAAAAAGGTGGAAGGAACCCAAGATTTCATCCACAGTGAAAGGTGAAATATGATCTATACCTCCAATGGGATATTATTCTACCTTAAAAGGAAGAAAATTCTGACACATCTAGAACATGGATGAAACTTGAAGATCTTATGCGAAATACTCTATAATTCTACATATACAAAGTACCTAGAGTAGTCTAACTCAAAAGGACAAGTTGTTTAATGGGTATAGAGTTTCAGTTTTATAAAATGAAAAGAGATCTGGAAACTGGTGAATCTACTTAATAGTATTGAATTATGCTTTTTAAAATGGTTAAAATAGCAAATGCAGTGTTATGTGTATTTTAGCACAATTTTACAATTCTTTTTAAACAGATGCGAACAGTAGATACACAGCTTCCGTGGTAAAGAACATATCCCTACACAATGTCCAACATTGCTAACTGATTACCATACACTTTCACATGAAGCCCACAGCTTCATAATCTCTCATGCAGGAGAGAACAGTGTGAAAAAAGATGGAGAGAAAATGAATGATAAAGTTTACCTGTAGCTCTGCTTGGAGAGATAGAATGAAAGTGGGGGAGAAACAAAAGATATGGAAGAGAGTACTTGAAGGAAAAAGACACACTAAACAGGAATACAGTTATCCTCAACTACATTATGCACTATATTTTAGAATACTGCTCACTGAGCAAAATCTCAAATACTCCTCTTCTGTAAAATTACAAATTAGGGCTACAAGAGGTCTAACTAGCTACATAGGCAGTATGGTCTATGGGTGAGAGTCAGAGTGAGGACTCGGAGACCCAAATTCAAAGTCTAGCTCTGCTCCTGGCCCTCTACCCTCTGTCCTTGTCCTGGGATTCTGCCCCAGCCTGCCGCTGAGCTGAGGAGCACTGCAGCTGCACAGATGCACATCAGCCTCTCTGTTGACAGACCCAGTACCGGCCAAGGAGAATGAGATGCACCAGGCAGGCTGAGAGCTGTTGGCCATGTAAGCACTACATAAAGAGCAGCTCTGAGCCAAGGCTTTTCTGAGATGATCCCCGTGTCACTTGGCTAGACTAGTCAATTAGGTTTCTATCTTCAAAGGGCCCACTGTGTGAAAAGAAGGCAAACCCCACACCTTTAAATGAGTCACATCCTCTCAAGATGTTCTTCCCCTCCTCTGCTCACAATCCCTTTTGTCTTTTAGAGCCTGAGGAGAGAAAGGTGGTATTGTTCTCTTCAATATTTGTAATCTCAATCCTGGCCTAGCAAAGTCAAAAATCTATGAGGAAGTAAGTACATGATTCAAACCCAGGGTGTGGGGAGAATTTATCTGCTTAGAGGAGACTGAGTTGTTCCCAAAATGATCATTACTACAAAGGCAAATCAATGCTTGGTTTGCTCCCTGCTTTGGCACTAATTAGTGGGGGAGGGGTGGAGAAGCAAACTGCAGCCAGCAGCTGTGAAGATTTGTTATGTTAATTAACATAAAAAACGTGATTAGACAGGAAAACTGGAGTCAGGTCTGAGCTGTTGCAGGGTGCCCAGACTGGTCCTGAAGTACCCAGGGAATAGGAGAGGCAAATCATTGACCACCCCCTAGGGGCTGCCACTGCTTCCTTGCCACTGGAGGCAGAGAATAGGCAGGGACCCCTCAAATCTCTTCAAGTGAACACCAAGAAGCAGCTCCCACCCCAGAAGCCTACTTGAGGTGCCTGAGAATGGAAATTGTCTGGACAGATTCTCTGTCACCACCACAATCATTTGCTAGCTTGAGCTGGACCCAGAAAGCTTTCCCACAGCATCCCGCCTGTATTTCATGTCACCTTTAAGTGTAGGTTTCTAAGTGAGGATAAATGAGTTAGTAAGCAGAGCACCAAGGAGAAATCAGCAGCAGAGTTGAGAGTAAAAGATGAAGAATAATGGAGCTGTATTATGAGTGAAGTAACTCTGCCTTTAAAAAGGGGGTTGCAAGTCTGGGCAGCTGGTAAGTGCACTCAAAAACAGCTTGATGTGCTTGCTTTAAACCTCTTCACTTGCTTCCTGTGCCCAAAGAAGCCATCTTGCCAATATATCTGCTTCTCAGGGTTGAAAAGGCAATTTGTCTGCTTGCCTCCTTCCCTGGTGTCTGGGGAGGGCTGTGGCTGGCTAAGTAAATGCTATTCTGCCAAGTTCCTTAGCCGAGCCACTGGCTAGAGCCCCAATGGGCCCCCATGCTTGCCTCTCTTGCTCCCTGAAAGTTGTCCTTTCAAATGTAGACAGTTCCAGGAGACACTGTGGGAAAGATGGTCCACTGGAATCGTGGATCTTTGTGACTGAAAAGATACTGAAATAGCCTATGATCCAATGAAGTGTCACTTCAGAACCAATGAAGCAGCTGAGAGCAGTGATGTACACAGGCACAAATGATCAGAAACAGTCAGACATGACTACTTTCTCTATGGTCCCATGCGCTGATTCTTTCTGTCCTCCACACTGAGGTTTGCTTGGAAAGCCCCATGTCTGCTTCTGGTCAGTTTTGGCAATTTTGGAGGGGAGAAGAAAGTTCTGGGTATCATTTATTCATTGGGCACATATTGATTAAGGCCCTACTCTGTGCCAGAGATAGAACTAAGTTCCGGGAACCCAGAAGTGGGAACTGACAGTGTAGCAGGACCCACCAGCCAACAGTAATAGTGGCACTGTAACAGGTGGACTCAAGACACAGGAAAGGCGGCAGAGCAGTTATACCAACCTGGAAACGCCCCGTGAACCTCTCCATGAGCAGGAGCATCCTACAAGTCTCCAAAGTCTCTCTGGGGCCTGGGGATCCTCTCCCAGGACCTCAGTACCTATCTGCCTGCCCCTGGCTTCTCAGGAACCCCAGTCTGCTTTCCCAGAGTGCCTTCTTGTCCCTGCCCATCTTCCTTCAAAACCTGCTTAATCCTGCTGGGATGAAGCAAAGGTTCTGAAGCTGTATGGTGCACAACCCCATAAATGTATGGAAAAATCACTGAACCTTATGTTTCAAATGGGTGAACTTTAGGGTATGTAAGTGCTCCCAGATCAACAGAATGGTTTTTAAAACTTTCTCAGTATTATTTTAATTTTATGATACACAGAAAAAAAAATTATGACATTCACATCACACCTTGGGGTAAACTGAAGGAAATTCAGAATTTAATGAGAAAAAAAGTTATATGCATGTAGCATTATAATAAGGAAAATAAAATACAAAAGTTTTAGAAACCTATAAAATACTTATAGCTACTTTATATAAAATACTTCTATAAAAATGGGTGCAGGATCCAAGAAAGGAAGCAGAGCTGCTGTGAAACTTTCAAATACAAAATTCTCAAATAAAATATTTTCAAATATTTGAATATGTATCCATGGACACACTTTTTATGACCTCTTCCTAAGAGATAGTGTGCCCCGTCTCTTGGGGCTTACAGGTCGAAAATGGTTACAAGTGATTGATGAAAAAATTTTGCAATGACAGTCCCTTCAAGTTCTTGATGGTCTCTCACAAAGTTCACACAAGGATGTAATACACATTTTAGATTTATAATCCTTTAAAAGGTGTTAAATTATACTGCAATAATTTAATAACTTTTCTTTCATTGTCAAGTAATATCCACATTTTTGTGACAATGCAGATTTCAAATCCAATCAAATTTTCCATGCCACATCTTTTAGTATAATGATGACATGTCCACTTGCTAAATGAATTACTAGAACACTCAGCCTATATATAGTTGTGTGGATGCCTCTGAAAGTACAGACTCTAAAAAAAGAATTATCCAGCGTATGTGAACACTCTTAGAACTGCGCCCACCAGGAGACCTTGCATGCCCCACATCTGGACAACACACCCTTTCTCCTGTGTACCCAGAGCAGCTGCTCTTCCAGCTGCTCCCTTCTCCTCAGCGGGCAAGGGTGGCCCAGAAGCTGGCTGCCCACATGGATGTCCAGGGAATAGTGCAAGCAGTAACCAGGTTTGTAGCAGGACTGTGGGACACATCATTGAGCTCAGTGCCATTCAGTTATTCCAGGAGCACCTGAGTCCCTGCTCTCACCCTAAGGCAGGAAGAGGTCTTGATACAGGAAGACACAAGCTGAACTGAGGCCTCAGTGTTTGAACCCCTGATAACCTAAGAACATTTTATAAGAGTTTCCAGCCACCTCCAAACTATCCATTCTGAGACATGGGGAGGATTCTCCAGAGAGAGGACAGGCTCAGAATGAAGAACAATAGGTTACAACCTCAAACTTGAAGAAAATCTGTATTTAAGAAGCAGACGGGAAAACGTTAGCTTGGGAAGAAAATAAAAGGGAAGGAAACCAACTGTTGAAAGACTGCAGAAGGCAAAGGAAGGGCAGAATTAACTGAGAGCAGCAGCTAAGTCCAGCCCCATGAGGTACAGGGGTAATATTTATGGGCGGTCGCTGAGGGAGTGGCTGCATGTTCCTGGAGAGACAGAGACTATAGGGAGAAGTGTAAGATTATGGATGCCGCCTGGTAGCTTCACAAGTCACATGAAAAATGGAAGCATTGTTTCTCCATTAATCAGTCAAAGAAAGGAGCCTACACGGACACTGCAAAGGAAAATAAATGTTCTTAGAGAAAGGCACGACTTAGGAGGCATAAAGTTAGGGATCCCCAAACACCATTCCTCTGGGAAGGAAAGGGTTCCTCTGCCTCTGACTTGGGAGCTAAATTTTTCCTGTTGGGATGAGGAGACTCAAGTTGCCAAGAGCCACCAACTAGTCAACTGATGCAACAGATGGGGACAGCTGGCCTGTAGCAATGTTCCTTCATTATTCATGTGCCAGCATTTTCTGGACAGCTGCTACATGCTAAACCCAGAGACAACTGAGCCGTAGCTCTTTCCCATTAGGATTTCACAGTTAAGGGGAACATGTGAGTTATCAAATGACTACCAAGTCAGCCAACATAACCAGGCCATTGCAGAAGGCAGCAGGAAGCACAGAAAGAGCACCTAAGGCATCTTCAAGTGCCAAGGGAAGATTTCTTAAGGAAGTTACCTCTCAGCCAAAATGTAAGGAAGAGGAGGAGTTAGACAAAAAGGTAAAGAAATGGTCCAGGAGACATGGGCAAAATGGAGCATGTGCATATGGAAACTGAAGGATTTACTTTGTATGGATGGTCAAAAGCAAATTATAAAAAGGTGGAAGGTAGTAGCAAAGAGATTAGGGAAGAACCTGAAGGAACTGGTTACCTGAGTTAAGAGTGCCATGGTCTGTTTGAATCTCTTGCTAGACTTTGAAATAAAGAGATCAAGCTAAAGGAAAAAGTTTTAGAGATCCTGAATCTACAGAAAAACATCATTCAGATGATACGGTGTTTAAAGTTAGTAGACAAGAAAATGTGCTCCAAAGATCAAAGCATTCACAAACAATACTAATTATACTTGGTAGTAAGATGTCCTGGTTCTTCCCTTTCTTGGCAGGATTATAGAGAAAGTATGAGAGAATTAGGAGTCTCACTTGCCACCCTTGCCTGTTATTATGGCTTGGATTATGCAAATTCAAGTGTTACGTGGGAAGGGAATATAGTTTATGTACCATTTTTTTTTCAGAACCACCATTAAGTTTGCCACATTATAAAGACTGGAGCTACTAAAGGCAAAGGACCCTGACATGTCAGTTTAATAGGAGGACAGAGGTCTGGGGATATCTCTGAAGTTGTCAGACTCAAATAAAATGAGAACTCTAATATAGCAGGAAACAGGTTCAGTCTCAAACAGAAGTCTGGAGAAGTTGTCGAGAGACACAGAGAAAGGAAGAAATGTATGAATCCATTTTCCCAAGTTCATTATTTCTGCTAGGACTCAAGAGTCTGCCTTTTCAAAGAAACCACAGGCTGTGTTCAATGACCTCAGAAAAATCTCTTGGGCACCATTGTCTTATGCAGGAATTAAGATCAATTGCCCAACTGGCAACAGCTAACACTCCAGATTTGAGAGACAAACTTGGGCCCTTTACTCTTGCTGAGTCTGGCCAGGAGAAATGCCTGTTTTTTAAAACCTCTCTTTCTGTGTGCAATTCCAGGGAGCCACAGGCCTTGTTTCAACTATCCTAGCTTTCAATTTGATCTACTATAGGCACATCCTAAGAGGATTCACCTCGAGTGTAAGTAACCCTGAATGGCTTACAGGTTATAAGTCCAAAAAAAAGTGCAAAATCAATGCAGCCCATAAACTCTCATACTCTTGCCTCTTCACACAGCTCTAAAGATGTAAAGCTAATTCTATAGATATGGAGTACACTCCTGATAAAGAATTTTTAATAACTTTCTCCGGAATACCCAGAAAACTAACTCTATATATATGACTTGTTCTTCTGGAGATTAGACATCCTTTTTTAAAAAATCAGAAATATAAAAATGATTTCAAACATTGATTAGCCTACCACCCAGGGTAACACTGTTATGATATTAATTTCCAGTTCTTTTATTAAAGCCTTTTTGATTTAATTTACATGGTATTATATGAATTATTAATGAATGATATGTTACATAAATGATTGATTCATATAAATTTGATATATCATTTGGTCATGGTCTTAAATCTTTCATATTGTTTCTTCTTTACATAATAGTATATCCCACGGATGTGGTAATATGCTGAAATCTATTTCATTAGTGCTACAATAAATAACACTTTACCCAAAGCTTGACTCAAATATCAGCTTATTCCCCTAGGATACATTCCTCAAATATAAGATTACAAGTTCAAATGGTATGAACACTTTTAAAGTAATATATTAAGTGCCAAACTGTCTTCAGGGAAAGTTATATCCTTTAAACTTTCCCAGCTGACTGTAGAATTTAACTTTTCCTCTCTAAATCAAACAATGAACTACTCCCCAGATGAGTTATAGCATCTGGTATGAGAAGCAAGGTGATTCCTTATAAGAATGCAATATCCACACAATTAACTCATCTGTCAGGACAGCAGATCTGCAATGTAATTATGGCAGAGAACTGCACAAGGCATGCGCTTTTTCATCACCATCATCCACTGACCTTATTTCTGGTACCAATTGTCTAAGAATCCACCTAAGTGGGGATTTCTCCTACCACCAAATATGTGGCATGTTTTTTAGCATCAATTCTCTGACACTACCTGAGTGTCCAACTGTTTGATTTAATTCTGACACTATCTGGAGTTAGCACAGATTACTAAGGTTGAGGGCTCATAAGGCTGCCCCTCAACTTCAGATGTACATTATAAGTCAATCATCTATAGCTCTAACCAAACTACTATAAATGTAGTGGTTATACTATCTATTCCTCAGTTTCAATAATGCAAGAGAACAACTTGCAGAACTCAGGAAACTTATTTGTTTACTATTAGTAGTTTTCTGTGAAAGGCATAACTTAGGAACAAACAGATGGGAGAGAAGTATAAGGCAAGATATTAGAGAAAGGGGAGCACAGTCTGTTCATACCGCCCTCCCCACCTCTGATAGTGTTTACCAACCCTGAAGCTCCTCAACTCCTGTCATCTAGGGGTTTTTATGGAAATTTTATTATGGAGCCAAACATGGTAAAATAATTAGCCATTTGTGATTGAACTCAATCTCCAGCCCTCCTCCCCAACCGCCAGAACTGACAGTTCCAACCCTGTGATCATAGTTTGATCCCTCTACTAACCAGTCCCCATCCCAAAGTTATCTAGGGCTTCAGCAAACAGTCATCTTATTAGCATACAAAACCAGTCAGTTCCAAGAAACTTAGGAGTACTAAGCCAGGAAGTGGGAAAAAAGATCAAATGTTTATTTTGTATTATACCACACCACCCCCTCCTCTTCTTGTTTTTATAGTTGATATGAATTGTTACCCACTCCCAACTCCAAGGTGAAGCATAAAACTCAATACAAAGCTAATCAGTGCATGGAATCACCAGTCTAGTTAAAGAGATCAGCCTCAGTTGAACATATAACTCCATCATACCCAGTAAGTCATAATGAGACTTCAGGTAAGAGATTTTTGTGTTTTCCCATGAGATAGGAAGTTTAAAAGGTGGGTATCTGGGACTGTTATAGATCTCTTGCTGTCAAAAGAAAGAACATAAGAATAAATCATTATGAAAGAGAAGAACCAAGTGACAATGAGTCAGAAAGCACATATGAGTCTCTGATCAAGCCATATCCAAACCCCTGCTTGGGTTATTCAGTCACATGAGAATGTCATTTTTGCTTTGGCCACTTTAGTTCATGTTTTCAGTAGTAAAATTAAAAGCCCTTAATCAATACAAAGCAGCCATGGGTGCTGAAAATTTTAGAAAGAAGAGAGTCTGGATCAGAAAGCAGAATACATGGCAAGGTCAGAGCCAGGGCTTACTCCAGAAATAAGACCCACAGGTTTGGAGAGGGGAAAGCATATCTAAAGGTGTGCCAGCCTGTTAGGCATATCTGGTCTTGGAGTGCCAAAGTCTCTTTCTAAGGTGGTTTCTAGATTCTTTCTGTCCTGAACAAAGAATTAGTCAAGACAAGGACAAATGCCAACAAGGTCTCATCTTTACTAAAGGCAGGAAAAGAAATATGCTCTGCAGAGTGAATTTAGGCCAGAGTGAGAATAGATCACTGTGCAAGAAGAAACACAGTGGCCAAGAGCTCAATGCAGATGGTCCCTTTTGTATCAGCCATTCCTTAGGCTGACATCAGGTCTAGGCCACCCTATTGAAAACTTCAAGTTCTCATGAAAAGTCCATATGTGGGGCTTTGGAAACTGTTCTGCATATGTGTCCTGGATTTTATAATTAAAATCATGCCTATTTCCCTGCCAGCTTTGACACAGTCTAGTCTTCTGCCTCAAATTATATTAGCACCCAAACTGCAACCCAATACACACTTATTTATCCCAAAGTGCCAACACTGAGATTAAACTTGAATACTGAGGTTTTAGTTTAGAAAAAGCAACTCATATATTGACATCTTTTGTCTTAAAAGAAAAGCAAGTAACCGATGTGCCATAAGTTTGCCATCACTGCCCTGGATTTGTCCATCTCTGAAAAGTTTCAACTGTGAGTGTAGGATACTTTAGGGGGACATCGAAACACAAGCCATAACACTCACACCTGGGCCCCAGAATACTCATGTGTCTCCCTTTATGTAAAACATGTTTAGTCCATCTCTAAAAGTTGTCAGTCTTCAGAGTTTCAGCACTGTTGAAAGGTCCAAGTTCAAAGTTTCTTCTGAGATTAAGGCAAACTCTTAGCTATGAGCCTCTATACAAATGAAAAGAAAATTAAACAATTCCAACATACAATGGCACAAAGTAAACAGTCTCATTCCAAAAAGTACAAACAGAGGAGCAGACAGAAATGAGACCAAAGCAAAACCAAAATTCAGCAAGATAAACATTAAATACTGTAGTTATATGTCTAACATCTGGGGCAATCTGTGGAAAAATGTGAACTCCAAAGGACTTGGGTGGCTCTGCCCCATGATACTGCCAGTAGTTGTAATTCTCACTGCTTCTTTTGGGCCAGCTCTGCTCATTCCTTGTAACTTTCCTAAGATGAACCATATTCTTGCCTTCTCCAACTTTCTGGGGCCTCCTCTGCACCTTTCTGGGGTCTCCACTGCATCTTCAGCTTCACACTTACAGCTTTATGGATTGCTTTCTCAGGGCCACACTACCTGGCCTCCTAGGCCTTCTTCTGAAATCTGAGTGGAAGCCTTCCTGACCCCACAATTCTGCATACAATTAAAACCACTACCATGTTGATACTGCATACAATTAAAACCAGTGCTATGTGGATAATGCCAAGGTCTTCCACCAACTAGAGCAATAGCCAGGCTTCCTTCTCTTTTGGCTATAGGGGTCAAGGACCTGAATTACTGAGCACTGTGAACTCCATCAAAAAGAACAAATTCCCTAGACTATCATCATTCTAGAATATAACACTCTAGGACTCTCTTCTCAAAGCAGTCTTTCACTTTTACAATTTTGACACTGCAAAAGGTGGAGTCCTGCTGGTTCTTGTGATGTCTTCAGGCCATCTTTTCTATTGTCCTATTCCTTTTCAGCAACCAAGATCTCTGTTCCACTTTTGTAGACCACAACTTTACTAGAGCTTTCTTTCTGACGAAACTTAACTCTTTAAATCATTCTGCTGGATTGTTTGCTCCTGATTCTCAAGGTACAGCTGGTTAAAGGTCCCTCACAGTAGCCTGCCAACAATTCAACATTAGACAGTCTTGAAATTGTTTCCACCAGATTAGTTAGTCCAGCACCATATATCTCAGTCTTAGGCAAAGTCTCTGGACATAAGGAAAATGCAGGCAAATTTCAGTCACAGCATATCACGTGTGGTCTAGAGTCTAACTACCAAAGAAACGTCCTGATCCTGGTCCCTATCAGCTGCATATTTATCAGCATTCTGGTCTTCTCAGCTGTGCTCAGAATCACTCATCAAGTACATCTTACAGAATTCCAGGGATGCTTTTTCATCCACCAACTTCAAACCTTTCCAAACCCTTTCCACAAGTCAGTTCCAAAGATTTCTGAGTCATACAACCAGATAGTATCACAGCAATGATCCCACTTCTGGTACCAAAATCTATTCAGTTACTTTTCTCATTGCTAGGACAAAATACCTGACACCCAAAGGTTAAAAGAGGAAGTTTATTGCAGTTCAGTTGTAGATGTTTCAGTCCACAGTCAGCTGGCTCCCATGCAGGACAGCATGGCAGAGAGGCATAGTAGAAGAGAAACAGTCCACAGCAGGACAGGAAAAAAGCAGCAGCAAACAGCAAGCCTGCCTTTCTGTCCCTTTATTTCCATTCAGGCTATATACCACACCTAAGGTGCACCTTCCCACTACCATGATAAACCAATTAATAGATTAACCCAGTATCAACTCATTCTTAATTCCAGTATCAGCTACCTCAAAAAAGATCCCCCTGGGCCAGGGATTTAGCTCAGCAGCATAAGCACCTGCCTTAGAAGTGCATGGTCATGAGTTTGACCCCTGGTACCAAAAAAAAAAAAGATCCTCCAATGAGTAAGTGAGGCTTGGTGGTGGTGATCTAGCTACAAGCCATAACATATATATACACACATACAGTATGTGTATCTCTACCAAGGAACATACTACACATGTACTATGCACATTGACTTTCTTAAAATAAAATATAGGATTAGATCATTGTGACCTTAGAAAATTTTCTAGAAATGACACAAATGAACAAAGAAAAGATAGATAAGTGGAACTTTACCAAATTAAAAATTCTTGTGCTTCAAAGAACATCAAGAAAGTTAACAAAAAATCCATGCAATGGGAGAAGATATTTATAAATCATGTATAAGATATTTGTATATAAAATACACAAAAAATCTTTTAAATCTCAGTAATAAAAAAAATTCAAAAATGGGCAAACGATCTTTTAGACATTTCTCTAATGAACATATGCAAATAGTAAGCATATAAAAAGTTCAATTCACTGGCCATCAAGCAAATGTAAGTAGAAATCACAAAGATATATCCATACCTACTAGGACAACTATGATCAAAGGCAGGTAATAACAAGTTTTGGCAAGATTGTGAAGAAACTGGACCACTTGTACATTGCTGATGAGAATGAAAATTGTTGCCTCTTTGAAAACAGTCCGGCAGTTTGTCAAAGTTCAAATACAGAGTTAAAACATAACCTAGTGAATCCACTCATGTATATATCCCCAAGAGAAATGAAAATATACATCCAGGGACTGAGGATGCAGCTCAGTGGCAGAGGACTTGCTTAGCATGTGTGGGGTCCTAGGTTCAATAATAAAATCTCAAAAAAATTAAAAAGAAAAAAATACAACCACACAAAAACCTTCATATGAGTGCTTATAGTTGTTTTATTTACAATAGTCAAATACCATTAAAAAAGTGTCCAGCTCCTAATGAGTGGATCAACAAATTTAGTGTATCCATAGGATAAAATATTATTTGGCATTGAAAAGGAACAAAGTACTGATACATGTTATACCATGGATAAACCTTGAACATGTTGTGCTAGGTAGAGAAGTCAGTTGCAAAAGTCTACATATTGTTTGGCTCAATTTATATGAAATCTAAGTAGAAGAGACTGATCTATAAAGACAGAAAGTGGGTTAGTGATTGTCTAGAGCTGGTGGGAAGAGGTGGGTAATGGGCAGTAATGGCTAGTGGGTCCAACTGAATTGTATACTTCCAACGGGTAAATTGCATATGTGAATTATATCCTAAATAAAGCACTTTAAAGAACTATTCCTTCAGAAGAGACATATTAGTGATGATTGGCCAGAAATAAGACCTGCAAAATTTTATTTCACTTACCTCCTAAATTCTAAGAAGTATGACACCAGGCATCCTGATTGGGCTATACATTTGAATGACACATTTGAGTGCTCTGTCCTCTTTTTGCTCCACCCTTTTACCCATGATTTATTCCCAAACTTTCAACCCTCACCTGCCATACAGAAGCTAATGAAGAGTACTGCATTACCTATTGATCTTCAAGAAGATGCTATTAATTTTGATAGACTATACATGAAAATAGCCCTGCTTTTCTGAAGGCTTCCTGTAGGTTCAGTTATGTATGCTCTCTGAAGGCTTGACCCATTGATCCTGGAAGAGTTCTCCCTCAGTAGAACTACTACATAATGATTCTAGATTATAATACAATAATGGCAAGTCACACCTCTCCAGCCCCACCCACAATGACACCCACCCAAACAGTACACCTGTGAAACCCTTAGAGCAATGTTTCTCACCTCTACTGCACCTACAACATCACCCAGAGATCTTGTCAAAAGTAGATTCTGGTTCATTAGGTCTGGGGTGGGCCCTGAAATCCTGCATTCATAACCAACACCAGCTGATGCTGATTCTGCACTCTAGCAACCACATTTTGAGTAGCAAGTCTCTAGGTGATTATGACAAAGGTGGTTTGTAAGTCAGACTTGAAAGGTGCTTTTCTAAAGCCTCACTGCTATAGAGTTTTCTATTGTTTTCAATAGATCCAAAGATTTTCATGGCTTATTAATATTCCAAGAAATATGTTGGGTTGATTCAACATACTCGTTAAATTCATACTCTCTTCAAGCATGGTAGATCACAAAGCAGAATCAGCATCACCTGGAAATTTGTTAAGAAAGCAAACTCTCAGGCCTCACCCAGAAGCACAGCTTCAGAAACAAGCCCTCTAGATTCTGATGCTTGATAATGACCAAACCCTGCTGTGGTAAAAGATGGTGCCTGAGTGTGGCCTCCTCAGCCTGTAGCACACAGTCCCTGCCCATTTCCTGCTCCTTTCTGTCCCTCCAATATGTCTCGAGGACTTCTGCTATTCTTTTTACCTGGTGTGGGAAAGGAGAACTTCGTTTTAGTAAGAAAAGTTGTTTTCAACTGGCTACAGCCTTTTACATTAGTTTCATAATGTAAGGGAGGAGATACTGTTTGCCCTGCAAGGGCCTTTGGGGCCGCAGTTCCAAACTCCTCTCCACAGAGGCCTGAGAACACACCATGTCCAAGGGGAAGAGCAGGGTCATGGTGTCTCAGGGCAGATCAGAGAGTTATGCTCTGCTCACCTCCTCTTCTTTTCAGAGTCCATTCTTTGTAAGTTCTCCTACATGCTGCACTGGGGGTAAAGCCTGTCAGCAGGAAAAGAAACCCAGGTAAAGGGAAACTGAATTACTGACCTGTCTCTAAACAGAGGAGAGGTGACTTTGTCCCAAGCCAATCCCTGCAGCACAAAGGTGATACTTTAGAACCGAAGGCTGAGCACACTTTCTTTGGCCCATTGGCCAGGGAGTTTCCTTCATCACTGAGTCCCAGTACAATATTAAAACTAGATAGGGATTCAATGACTATTTTGTGCGCTGTTTTCTGTATACTTACCCAGAATCACAATATTAGCATCTCTATTTAAACTGACAAGAAAAGTAAAACCCAGAGAAGCTGAATGACTTCTAATAACATAGTCGACAAAATGGCAGAGCCCACCTGGAACAGGGATCCTCAGACTCCAGGGCCTTCACTCCTATACCTCACAACCCGACTAGACTACCCACAACCAGCTTTCAGAACTTTAAAAATATAGCTGGGAAAATAGTTCGGGGTTTGAATGTCTTAATTAACATTAAATTTTAGTAGAGGCCAAAACTCCATAAATTAATCATTTCAATCCACAGTTAATTCTAATCACACTGGTTCTTTATAATTCCTAGCTCCCATTTTAGTAAAAATTGTAGTGGTAGCAGGCTGGAGATGGCAGACATAGTTTATAATCCAATTTTCTGAATGATAGTCAAGTGTGAAAAGCGAGTCAAAATGGAAGGTGTGATCTGGCTTTTTTCCCCCCTGTAGGCAGTCCCTAATTAGGGAGAAGGGAAAGGGTAGACAATCATCTTGTCTGGGTTTTGTTTTAGAGAGGCAATTACACTAAAGAAAAGACTTGTTATTTCACACAAAGTCAAACACACATAAGAAGAAAACAAACCTTTTTTAATGAAAAAAATTCACTTTGAATAAGTATAAATATTGATTAAATTCTATACAAGTGTCAGTAAATAAAATGATTTTTCTAAAACTACCTGAATATACTATTAATTGTACATGTCACTGAGATAGGAAAATAATATATTAGGATAGTCAGATGGTTACAGGATGTTTAAAAAGGGACAATGTATGCCAGGGATTTAGCTCAGCAGTGTAAACACCTGCTTGGCAAGCACCAGGTTGTGAGTTCAATCCCCAGTATCAAAAGAAAAAAAAAGGAGGTGAGGGGGGATGACAATGTAAGGTTTGCTGCTAGCAGCTCAGTCTAGTATTGCTAAGCAAAGGCTCCAAGATTCCTCACCAAGTGTGATGAGGGCAGCTTGTGGGTCTGTGCAAGAATGACACCTCCCGTTGTATTAACAACACTCAGAGGTCACTGTTACACAAGAAATCTCCAAAAAGGGACAAGGATGCCAACAATAAAATTACCATAGTAATAATGCTATTAGCAAGCATTGTTCTATTGTAAGTCTTACAGTATTATTCAATGATTAATAAGCCTTAAGAACTTTTATATTCATCATTAATTTGTCCTCATACCTATGAGGCATTTAGGCCCAATTATGTGTCAATTTTATTAATTTACTAAGCACCTGTCATATGCCAGGCAACAAAGAACAATATAGAACAAAATAAACTGTTTGCTACCCAGGTGAAGCCAACAGTCTGTGGGAAGGCAAATTATTAAATGGTAACACCCCATGAAGAAAACGTCTGCTCTAGCTAACTATCATTCAATACATTTATGAAAAGCCTGTCAAATAACATGTTTTTGCTACGCACTAAGACACAAAGAGGACCAAGATACAGCCCCTATCTGTAGGAACTTCCTGATCATCAGAAGAGACTTCAAACAAGAAGTCAGGGACAAACTCATGCAATTCACCACATCTTTATCAGGAAGATTTTAGTATTCCTATATTATAAATGAGAAAAATGGGGCACAGAGAATTTAGGTCACTTCTCCCAAGCCACATATCTATTAACAGGTTGGAGACTGGACTCAAAGTCATCCCTCATCACCACTCGTTGCAAAGAGTGAACACTCAGTGGCAGTTTGTCATGGCTGCATAGGCTGGTGTTGGCTTCCCAGCAAGGAGTGAATGCAATGGATCTTGGGCAGTAAATATTGGGGACTCTAAAAATAAAGTTGTCAGAGTGCTTCTTACCCACCTGCTGAGACTTTTTCCCCTGCAATCTCTGGAAAGTGTTACCCAGTCTTATTGTTTTCCGATGGAGACACTCTTAGGACACAATCAAATAAACAGTAATCTCTGGGGAGAGCCAACAAACTTTTTTCACTGAACAAAGAGTAATGAAAATGGCAAGAAACCGGCTACAGGGAATAGACACCGTGGATTCTGGCTGGGACTTCTCTTTCCACCCACTTTGCCTGCTCAGCAGACCCATACATCACTTTTCTTTCAGACTATTAATTAGAAAGACACCCGCCACCCTGACACAACATGGCAATTATGAAAACAGAGCACTGTGCACAACATAACATGGAAATGAAGTGACATACATCCAATTAATTAAACTTTCACAGCTCCAGTCGGTTTTAATTAGGGAAGCAATCCTTTTCACTCGCCTCTCGATCAATAAATAAGCTTTGCAAAACATACATATTTTTAAATCAATTACCAAACAGCAAAAAAAATAGTTGAATGCCAAGAGCATCATGAACTGTTGTACAAGCCACACCTGTGTGCACAGTTCATTTTTAGTGTCAGCTGAATTCACAAACAACTTTGGGTTTGAGGCTCTGCAACTTGTTTCCAGGTTAAAAGGAGGCAGGGGGAAGGTAAGATAGCTGGGAAGAGCCAGCTCCTTTGTTTCCAGTCACTCTCTATCATCCATATTTGTAGACCTAGAAATGCACTAAGCTCTCCAGAAATTAAGAAAAACTCATAGTACAGCATTGGTGGAGGAGCTGAGATCTGTATTTCTTCCTGTTGTCAGTATACTGCCTGTATACCTTTGACCTAAGAACTGCTCTTTCTGTCAGGGACGGGCATTCTCTTTGACCAAGCACACAGCTTCTAGAGAGATGCCCACTGGTCAATAAGGGCCAGACCAAGGAGACAGTAGCCAGGACCCTCATATCACCAGCTCAGCCTGGGCCATCAATGAGGTCACACATGCAGCCACCTGATCAGCATCACAGGCAATATTGTCAGCACCACTCAGCTGATGCATTAAATAGGCTGCAGGTGCTGTGCTCCTGTCCTAACCCTGGGTGGCTTTTTAAATCCCAAATCAGCAAGGAAAAAATGTCTTAAGAATGGAATAAGCAAAACTTCTATACCCAAGGGGAGTCAAAAGGAACACACGAAGTGAGATACAGAATGGGTTAGGCAGTTCTAAAAGCTAAAGCATAAAATTAGACACACAAATATGCAATAATCATTGTCCATACATTAAAGTACTGTTCTGAGTAGAATGAAAGCAGAAAGAAAGAAAGAAAGAAAGAAAGAAAGAAAGAAAGAAAGAAAGAAAGAAAGAACCCATACCAGAAGCTAGTGGGAAGCTAATAAGCACAAGTTGGCAAATGTTGACACTCCCACATTTGACAGGCATACATCATGGTTCACAGCATCCTTTCATGGTGATTCTAGAAATGACTATAGAAATTGTATCAGTGAGTTTGACTTTAGAAGCAACTAACTGAAACTTTGACTCAAAGTGCCTTAAACTTTATGGAGATACATTATGTTGCATAACTGGAATGACAAAAGAGGAGTAGACTTTAGGATAAATTAGATCAGTAGCTCATTGCAGTCATCAAGGGCCTAATTTTTTTCTATGTGTTTCATCAGTTCTTAAAGTTGGCTTCAGCTATTATGGCAAGATGGCTACAGTATAGATTGTATCCAGAATGACAAGATTCAGAGGATCAAGAAAGATCATCTTTCTCTACTCACAGGAGAAAAATTACCTTTCTCAGAAACCCCCAGTAGGCTTCACCCCACATGCTAGTGTTTATTTAGGCTGCTCACCTTTCCCTAAATCAGTCACTGGCATGGGGAAGGAAATGATCCTGGGTGCTGTAGACTCGTGCACCTGGGCTGGAATGGGGATTTTGGAGTATCACTCATAGCATTTCCAAAGGAAATCTAATCATTCACAGCATCATTGCACCTACCACTTACTGATCAAATGGGCCCAGAGGTAAAAATCTGTTAGTAATTCTTGGACTGAGAGAAGAATCAACAGCTGGGAAACTAGAGAGAATAGCGTGATGAGAGGGAGGAAGTGAGAGAAGCAGAGTGCAAACCATTTTGCTTGAAGAAGTTTGAATGATTGGGTTCTTGCCGTGCAGGAGAAGCCTGTGCCCCATCTCCAAAGACATGACATAACCTACCTGAGTTTATGAAGTCAAGGTTTCCAGTGGCTGTGATGTACAGCAGGGGAAACTGGAGTTCAATGTTATTGGCAAGAAGTTGGGTCAGTATATACACCCTCAGGCAAGGAGACTACTCAGGCCCCAGCTTAAAAGGAAAGGTGAAATGGGAGCCATTAACATTGCCCTCGGGGACCTGAGAACTGCCCCAAGCAACACTCAGAGAGGATCTCTGAGAGAGAGAAAGAGAGAGAGAGAGAAGAAAGCAATTGCCACTGTCTTTCCAGCAGATACCACCACTTTTCTGAGAGCATTTTAAAGGACATTTCTCCCTTGGTTTAGGTGGGGAGGAAGCACACAACCCATTCCCTCAGAAACACTTATTCCAAATTTCTCTCACTCTTCCCTGCTGTCATTATACCTGGAGGTGGTTTGGGGCTGGATTCCAAGGAGATGTTCTTTTAGCAGCTCCATGTAGTGAAAATAGCACCTCTATTCATTTAGAATGTGAAGGAATCTGTTACCCATTGCCTTCAACTTTGCATCTTCCAGTGATTTGAGTAGAGGAGCCTATTCAATATTCTAATATGATAATCATCATCATCATCATCAAAGACTAAGGGAACAGAGGGAGATGAGAGATGAGGGTAGGTGAGCATAGTATAAATGAGTTAAATGCTCATTTTTTTCATAGCAGAGATTTAAAATAATACCTAATATTTTATATAAGACATACAGCCAGGCATGGTGGCACATACCTATAAACCCAGCTACACGGGAGACTGTGGCAGGATTATAAATTCAAGGCCAGCATTGAGTGATTTAGTAAGACCTGGTCTCAAAATAAAAATTTAAAAGGCTTTGGGATATAGCTCAGTGGTAGAATACTTGTCTACCATGAGGTTCAATCCTCAAAACTGGAAAAAAAAAAAAAAGAAAGACAAGGAAAAAGAAAAAAAGGTAAAGGAAGGAAGGAAAGGAGAGAAAGCAAAGGAAAGAAAGAAGAGAAAGGAAAAAGAAAAGAAAGAAAAAGGAGAGAAAATGGCATAATATGGTGTTTATATGGAGATAATCAACAGAAGAATTAAATAAAAAATATATCAAACAAGGAGCTGGGAAGGGATAATGACATTAACCACCACAAATTCTTCTGTACTATTACTTTGATAGACATTTAAAACAAAATATCTGAGAAGATAAACTATTGCTCAGTCTTTTATTCTCACAGTCTGATATATAGTAGGTATTCAATGCTTATTTGAGTAAGCATTGACTAAACCAGTGAAATATTGGTATGAATAAACCAATGACATATTTCAAATGAGTGACTATTTTTATGAACTTCCAGCTGTGTATGTCATAGGTCTATACTCTATCCCTCAAGGTTGAAACCCTTGCTTTTTCAGGTGAGATTACCTGTACACTCAGCCCCACAATCTTATTCTAACCCTGCCCTCTTACACGCCTAGAAGAACAAATTTGAATGCTCTATGAGGTCAAACAGAGCATATCTTCCTGATGATCACATCACATAATTTCCCAATATCCCATCAAGTCAATCCCATGATTCCTTCTGGGTATAGACAAGATGGTAGTACTAAAAGAGTGTTCAACATGAGAATCTACCCACAGGTACATCTCTACAGAAGAGTCAAAAAAACTCATTGTCATTTGGAGCTGTCTAGGAACTTTACCTCATGATCTAACCCCTAGAGAAAATCAGACACCTACAAGAGTTGGCAGTACCTGGCAACTTCCTAACATAACCTGAGCCCCCTACCCAGCCTTGGCCATTAACCAAGTTTTCTCCATATGTGATTTTCGAGGGACTTTCAGGGAAAGAATATGGATGAGGTAAAATCTGCCTCAAAGGAGCAATGGGAAAATCCTCTTAAGGAGCAGCATACTCCTGACAGGTCATATTCTCATTTTTCTCTTCAGTAGTTTCAGGAGGCTTTTATGGTATAAAAACTGTTCTGACATGGTGATTTGCAGTATTTAGTGGGTAAGAACTATCTGGACATTCAAATATACCAAATTAAAAATTTAATGGAGTGTTAAAATGGTTTTGCAATGATGTGATAACTACTGACATTGGGTTTACATGTTTTAGTTAAAAGTGTATATACTGTGCAAATTACTTCAATGTTCATAATATCTAGATTGGGTTAGCTGTAAAAAAATGTGAGAAATGCTATTTTGATTGATTCCCTCTGGATAGGCTCCAAACATGAGGTCACCATCTGTCCACGAAATCACTGTCCCAGTGAGTCACTGGCCCTGAGTAAAATGGGGCCGGTAATAGATCCTTTTAGGCTACGTTGAGCCTATAAGGGTTGCATTCTGTTTAAAGTGAGGTGGAGCCAGATTGTGGATCCTTTAAAACCTAAGTCTCTTCCTACTACAAAGAGACTTGACTATCCAGGAACATCTCTATCCATCCTCCTGCCCTCCCATCCCACATCCTCTTCCCTACCTCATCCAGGCATACTCCAAGAATCTAAGGGTGGTGACATCAAAATTTGTATGAGGACAATGTACTACTGGCCACTATGCATTCTTTGCTATGTTCAAAGAATAATGTTAAAGGGTTCACCTGGTGAAAAAAGAATCTAGTGATGAAAGCCCAAGCATGAAAGGCACATCTCCCACCACAGATTGAAGATGCAGTCTCTCCTGTACTCACTGTCTTCGACTTGGGCTGCAGTAATCACAAGTCCACAGTCTGCTCCAGTTATTTGCAGAGTGGAGGTTGCCAGACACTACTTCTGATTTGTTTTTTTTTTTGTTGTATCATGACCCATGCAAATTATCAGCCTAATAAGATCATATGATTATCAAGGATGTCTGGGCACCGTTTGTGAAAATCAGTCTTGCTGAATTTCCAGTGGGTCATCTCCAGCTGGCCTTGGTTGTCAGAAATCAGCTTTCACCAAAGACAAAACCAGGCAGTCTCAAGGTACTGTTCATTATAAGGACGCCTCTCATTTTTACTACAGTTACGGAATCATGCAACACTACAATGAAATTGAACTGAGAATAGCTCCAGTGAGGGTCCCAGAGATCGCAGCCTTTTGTCACACAAAGGATTTGCTCCGACAGCATAGGCAACATCTGTGTATTGACTGCTAGTGAAGGTGTCCCTCCTGGGGTGAGGGGACAACAGGTCATTTAAATTATCTCCTTTCCATTATCCTTCTTCCATCTGTATTTCCTGAAGCTCACAAAGCCACAAAAAGGAGACCCCACTAATGGTTTTGGGTACAACAATTACTGTTGTTTCCACAGCAGGATAACACAGATTCAACTTCAAAGAAAGGGTGCCCCTTGCTGGTTAATGTCAGCTCAATGGAGGAACCAAAAGGAAGAAAAGCAAGTTGTACAGGGCAGAGGGCCCTAGCTCTGCTTTTGTTAGCTTTTTCCCACCATGATTTACAGCAGACTGTTCTTATGCATCACTTTCTCTTCAATGTTGAGCCATTTACGGAAGACTACAAGTACTTGCTTATTTTATTGCCACACTGCCCAGCAAGAAGGTCCTCTGACTGTCCTCGCCACAGAAGCTGTCTCTCCCTATCTGAGTGGGATACTGAAAACTGTTTTTGAAGATATTTCTGAGATTTATCAGCTGCTGCCAGGGGCAAGGGTTCTGACCATGAACTGTAGTGGTTCTGCCTCGCCACCAGAGGGTAGCCTGTGGTCACTTTTGCCTCCTAGTGCTAGTTAGTTGGACATGGCTTCCGATTTGAGCAGAACCAAGGATCAAGCGCAGTACACAAATAGGTTTTTGTTTTTGCTTTTATAAAAACAATGCTTCCTATGATGATGTCAGTCTTTCACTATGCATAATTATTTTGCTTTGGACAGCATCCTTTGACCCATGCTATTGTAAATCCTAACCGAGAAATAATTCTGTGAACATTGTGCTTTCATTATGACAGCTGCTCATGTTTGCAAACTGCTGGTTTCAAAACAATACACTATTCAGATCTGCATGATTACAGGATGCAGAGGAGGACAAGGCGAAAGAAGCGACTCTCACCAGCCTATCAGGTACCATAACACTGAAAAGACAGTTGGAGTTTCCCATTCAAGAGCCCAAACCCCCACCATCTCATCTGCTCCTGTAGTTCATGCCTCCCCACTCATCTTCTTCCAATGGCAGACAAAATGAAAACTCACAAGTCTATGTCATTGAAAACTTTCAGCTGTGTTCATGGGATGGTTAATTTTAGTCATTTATGTAACAGAAATCTCAATTTACAAGCTGATTTTTGGTCATGAACCTAAATTTTCTTTGTGTGGAATTTATTGGTCCATCAAACTAAGTGGCTTTTCTTTTCTTGCCCCAACAAATATTTTCTTCTTTGACTTCTCTCCTAAATCTCCCATATCACACTATCCATTTGGATAGTCTGTTTCCTCCTCAGTCCTTTGCATTTTTCATTAACACTTCCACTGCATTATCTCATTTGAACCTCTTACTACACAGATAAGGTAAGTAGAGAAGGTATTGATGAGTTTTCTTTAGGACTCCAAGCAAAAGTAGTTATTCTCTTCTTTGTTCCATATTTTGCATGTCCTTTTATCATGGGTATTTTTGCTGCACTATAATTTCTCCTCTACCAAATTCTGTCACTGAGTGTTCCCCTAAGACAGGCACCAGAGCTAACTTCACAGCTGAGATCTATCTTACCAGCTGTGTATCCCCAAAGCTTTCTAAAGTTCTTGAAGCACAGTATTTTTTTTAAAAAAGTACATGTTTGAAGTGCATAATGACTACATTTATCGTGGGGAGTTAATACACATTCATAAAACATTGTGATTTTTTTTTTGGTCCTTTACTCCTCCCCTTTCTCCCTCCTTCCAGCTCTTGGTCCCTTTCCCATTTGCAAAAAAACTCTGTTTTCATTTTCTTTCTTCTTTTTTCCTATCCCTTTTTCCTTTCCTCCTTCTTCCTCCCCTTCATCTCTTGTTCCCCCATCCATTTGAGAAAGATCTCCCTACTTCCTGTTTCTCTGTCTTCTATTTTCATATATATATTGAGTTTCTCATGTAAGAAAAACCATGCAATATTTAAGCTTGTATGACTGACTTATTTTACTTAATATTTTGGTCTCAATGTGCATCCACTTACCTATGAATGCCTCAGCTTTATCTGTTTATGACAGAGCAATCATAAACTGTGTATAGATACCACATGTTCCCTATCCATTCATCTATTAATGACTATATTATAATAGGCCATTTCTAAGATTTAGCTATTACAAATTGTGCTGCTCTAAACATGGATATGCATGTATCCCTGCATACAATGACTTTAATCTTGAAATACAGTATCGATTAAATGTTAATTTGGATTACTATACCCATTTAACAGAAAAGGTAATCAAAGTACACAAAAGGGCTAAATAATACTAACCCTATAGCCACTGTTTGAAGTGAATAATGGGAGAACATTGGGATAGTGCCTGTTTGCTCCAACTAAAGGAAGAAAACAAGAACATTCACTGCATTCTGACTCTGGTACAAGCATGCTGATAAATGCAGTAGAAAAATACAAACATAAAGTAAGATGTGATGTAAAGGCCTAAATTCTCATACAGTGACTGGTGGGGTCCTTTATTTTCTCTGGATTTCAGTTCTGACTCCTTCAGACTAAGCAAGTTGAAAGATAACATCTCCGATGTCTTGTTTAGCTTTACCATGTGGTTTCATCTATATGCTTTTTGGGGAAACATACATATATATTCTGACACTATCCATAAGCTATACACATGCCAACATACACATTTCATACAAGATTAAGAAAACAACATGCCATGTGTGCAAAAGGAATCAGTGTCAACAGAGCAACCAAGATACCCTGGGAAAAAGTCTAGAGGAGAGGAGAACACGAAGAGCAGAGGAATTAGAAAGGATTAATAGAAGAAGGAAACCAGAGCTGAGCCTAGAGGTAAAACATGCAGAGTCGAGAGTAACTGAAGGGGGGATGTCCATGAGTGGGTGGAGATGCATACAGCATGGACACTCAGAGGACAATAATGTCAGAAAGCAAGCAATGTGGTCAATGCCTGCTTATGAAAGAGGTTTATATGTGAAAATGGGCAGTGTTAGAGAAGCAGTCTTCATTCAGTCCCACATCATTTCTTCTCTTGTTTGAACTCTATTCCCACTTCACTTCTTTCTACTACTGAGTCTCAAGTCTAAATTAGGCTTTATCTTATCATACAGTCTAACAGCATTCTGAACTGCTCCATGGCAAAAACCTTAATTATAAGTGCATGTAAGCTACCATTTTTCTATTCCCTTTATTCCCTACAAGACTAAAAAATCTTTCAGAGCAAGACTTTTAACTGTTTTCTTTACCACTGAATCCCCCTGGACTTAGCTATATTGTTCAGTGTTTGGTAATTGTCCAGTGACTATTAAATGAGAATAGGTTGAGCTTGGGAAGGAGTTCATATGATGCCAGGCCGCCTTTCGGGCCCCCATTGCTGTTGCTGTGGCAGATTCAGCAGCTTAACCCCGAGTCAACTGAGGACATAAGTGACAGGTGTAGATGCAGCCTGGCCTGAAAATCTTTCCTTGGCTGATGGAAGTCAAAAGACAAGAATGCCCTATTTCTATTTGAGAAATATGACCACAAAATTTCATCAGCCAACCCTGCATTTGGTGTGCAACAATACATCCCCTCCCCATTTCCTCTCAGTCAAAACGGAAGATGCATTTCTTTCCAAATGAACTTGTAGTGAGCTTCAACATCTCTCTCTGGCCTCCCACTCAGTTGCCTAACAAATGACTTTGCACACAGTTAGATCCAAGTCCCCACCTGCAGTCTGCTCTGGCTACTTCTATTCCTAAAGTCCTAAGGCCATGACTCTGAAAAAGGACAGGTAACCTGGTAAAGGTCACACAGACAAAAAAAAAAAAAAAAAACCACCTTAAAAGGCATCTACAGAGTGAAACTCTTTATCACATCAGTCGTTAATATTGAAGTGCTTTCCATTAACCAGGGATGCTGCTATGTGTTCCCCTTGCATTATTACTGTTAATCTTCACAGCAGCCCTACAAGACAGATATGTCAAGCATTCCGGTTGACAGCAGGCCCCAAATGACAGATTCATTACACAACTAGCTTAGTGTCACCCAGCGTGAAGTCACAGATCAGGATTCCAATTCAAGACCACATCTGGCTTTATACCCTAAACTCTTTCTCCTATATATGCATCACTTTGCTATTTGGCGACTACTTTTTTCCTCTTCTCCCAGATTCTCCTTTATTCAATGATAAACTCCTTAATGACAGGGCCACAGGGGAAGAGAGTTGGTCCATGGTCCATGAAAGAAATTTCACCTGGAGAGGCACATCTTCAGAAAAACTACAAATGAAGGCTCCAAGACCTTATACTCACCCTGCCACTTCTTAGGTACCTCCTTGCTCTGCCATATATAGCGGAGCCTGGATCCACCCTGGTCAGTACCCCCACCTGCTCAGCACCCCCACCAAGGCCTTGCCTCCTACAACCCAAACTCTCCTCCCATTCATTCTGCCACTGAACTTGAGTTCAGCTGCTTCTCCAGGGTGTGCATCTGAAAAACACAGTGACTATGGCTAGCACAGCACCCACCACATACAGATAGCATCCCTTTGAAATTCAAGTACATCTCATTTCAGTCAAATCTTCAGGGGCCAATCTTGTCAATTCTGTAATAAAAGCTTATGTTTAACTTCCTAGTGGGATCACCAGTCACAGCTGCTTTGGGTCAGTATTTCTCTGTCCTGAGGACTGACAAAGATTTATAGCCAGTGAGTCCCCTACTTGGGGTTTATGTGCATGAATTTGTCACAGAAAGAGATTAGGAGCAAAAAGCTTAGAGTACAACGGCTGTAGGTATGGATGTTTAGCTTTGCTTTGTTTTTCTGATGCTGAGAATGGAACTCAGGGTCTCATACATGCTATTCATGCATACTACCACTGGGCTACTTATCCCTACATATTCATCTGTTGGCCTTTTCCTGGCCCTCTTCTCTGGAATTGGATGCCTGGAATAGCTACTAGATACGGAGTTCCTATTGTGGATATTACCTGCTCTTTTCTCATTTTATTCGTAAAACCATCCCATTAAGTAGACTGCTAAGCTCTAAATTTACAAATAAAGAACATGGGACCCAGAGAGACAAGAAAAACTTCCCACAAGCCACAGAAAATTTGAGGGTCAGTGCATTTGCTACTACACATTATACTCTATAATACTTCAGATTTTGTAAAGCAAACTCCAGCTCTTAACTTCCCACACTATACTGGCTAGATTGATCGGGGAACCATTTATGCAGCAGATAGTAGAGACTGCAGATGATGTACAAGTAAACATTTATATTCTAATCTGTGATTAGAGCTCCATTCCCAGGTCTGAGAGTTTTTATCGCATAATTGTGTTCACAAATCCAGTTTGATTTGCTATTGGGATTATTTATTCTTTACATTAGAATGCTTTGACTCATTGGATCAACCAAATTTATAAATAGCAAATTAAATAAAAGGTAGATGTGCTAGTATATGGGCTATATTGATTGAGTTGAGGTGATGTGTAGCACAAAACAAATCTTTTCATGTACAGCCAAACTTTCTGAAACTATTGACAATTTTCTCCAATGTCTGTTAATCACAGGTCTACTTTGGCTTTTGAATTGCCTAAGCGTTGGGTGGTGAAATCATAGCATGCTATTTTAATCTCTTTATAATGGACTAGAGTTCAATTCAAATAAACATGTGCTCATAGTAGGAATCAGGAAAGCCTGCACTACATTCTCCAACTGAAACCACACTGGCTTGTGGACCCTCTGCTCTTGTCTCTAAAACCTGGCTCCAAAAACATGGTCCCCAGGGTGCAATAGGAGCATTCCCTGGGAAATTGTTAGAAACACAAATTCTTAGGCCTTTGCTCAGAGCAAATCTTGATTCCGCAACTGAAACAGTAACTTGCCTGTAGTAGATCCCTGATAAACATCTACTGCTGATTAACACAGGCAGAGGGAACTGACATGTTACGGAAGAGTGAGTGTTAAGGAAACCTACATGGACCCTGGATACCATCCACTTCACATTTGCCCAGGGCCACTTCTCCTCCCCAGTGGCTCTCTAACTTGAGTGTGCATCTGAATCATCATTGGAAACACAAATTTCTGGGCTCTGACTCGAGTTTCTGATTGGGCAGGTCTGGCTCAGGGCCAAAAAGGTGCAGTTTAACAAATTCCCAAATGATGCTGATGCTGTTAGTGCAAGGACCTCCTACGTGAGCCCGACAGGTAAGATGTCTGTTCCCACTGTCTGCCTCTTGTCTTTGGATGTTATTTTTAGTATTCTCTCTAAACTTCTCAGAACTCATTTTAAAATATTGCCAAAGCAGTAGTCCAAAGTAGTATCATAAGAATGAGTTTCTTTCACCTTAAACAGACCTTAATAATAACAGCAGTTACTTTCTTCACTCAGAAGACAGAAAAGGAGGGATTACACAGTTGTTATGAGTTCATGGTACATTTTTTGCTGCCAAGCATGGTTTCTCAGTGACTAGTTTCTTTTCCAAAGCTTGCTCACAGGTAGCCTTTGAAGTTTGCCCAGCCATGAGATGGCAGTACTCTGCTGACATTTAGGTAAAATGTAATGCTGGCCCCTAAACTCCTTTCCTTTGAGAGTGACACCCACAAAAGGACAACAAACAGTAGATAATGAATTTGATGGAAACAAAATAGGCTCGTTTCCCTCCCAGGAAACATGGCATTGAAAAAATTCTCCATCCGGCAAATGCAGACCCTGGAACAATGACCCTAAACAGGGTTGCATACATTCCATTTAGGTTCTAAAGGCAGTTAAAATTTCCCACACTTAAATTAGGAAATGCAGGGCTAACTGATCATGTGCTACCATAACAATGGAGCAGAATAATAAATCTGTGGACATCTTGAAGTGGCAGCCATCTTAGTTACAAGGCAACTGATGGTTACCTAAAAATACATATGCACTAGAAGATATATTCACCACTTTAAACCCTAAGCAAAATGGAAAATTGTCTCAAAATACATCCTCTGGTGGTCAGCCAAGACATGGTGTATTATAAATAACAGGCACATTTTTTCCATGTCAAAAATGAAGATTCATGGTTTGTGAACTATAGGAACTAGTGAATAATAAGTGCATATAAAATAAAGAAACTGTCCACACATCTAGAATGCATGGTAGCTACACACTAACAATGTGGCTGCTCAGAAAAATGCCTTTCTGACCTCCCTGTTTAATCTCCTTTATAAGTAAAACATTAGAGCTTCACTAATATGCCTCTTTTGCAAATGTCTAATTATTTTATTAGTAATTTATTAGATAATTCTAATCAAAATACATTTTTGTATTGGGATCATCTAGAGAATTGTGTCAACTTTTCTGTCAGCTTTTCTTGTCCTTTCTTAAACTTCCTTCAGCTTCAAGACAGAATCCTTAAACTGTGTTAGTTCCTTTCCTGCATCTACTGATGATGAATTGTTTTCAAACTTGGCTGATTATCAAAATCAACTGCAGACTGTGGTTTTCCTTTTGAAGTACAGATTCCACATCACACTTCAGCCTACTGATTTTAAATCTTGGGATGAAATGATAGAAGTGGAAGTAGTTTTGGTTTCTGTCATACACAGTCATCCCTCTGTATCTGTAGATCAGTTCTAGGACCCGCAAAGATGTTTAAATTCCCTTATATATGTATAAAACCTACCCACATCCTCCTGTGTACTATAAATCATCTCTAAACTACTTACAGCACCTACTACAATGTAAACTCTATGGACATAGTCATTATACTTTATTGTTTAGGGAGTAATGACAAGAATGTGTGTGTTTAACATACACAACTTTTATCCCCCCAAGGTGAGCTAAATCTTCAGATACAGATCCTGATCCTGCCCATCCATAGGGTTAACTATATGGAAGACTCATAACTCAACAGAGAAGGTCTCAGTGAGGGTTAGCAGCTAGAAGTACCCTGAGAATGCTGTCCTTCAGACCCTACACAACTTTCTCACACCTTTGGAAGGTCCTACAGAAAGAAAATTTACAGCTTCACAACCTGCTTTACAGAGGAAGGACAGAAAGTATCTGCCTAGAATCTGAGAGATACTCACAGGATTTTAACTTGGGTCCTCTCTATACTGGTCCTTCCTGTTCTAGCTTAGAATTTTCTCCCTTCCTATGGGCCTTGCAGACTTACGTTTATGAGAGTCTGGATGGTATTGTCTTTATGGTATATGTATACAAAAGTCACAAAATAGCTCTTTTCAGTAGCTCCTCCAGCCAGCCAGACCCTTACAGAGGCCTTGTAATCCTCCCCAGGATTTTGGCAAAGCACCATGGGCAGGAAATGAGTGAAAATGAAGCCATATGAGCAAAGGGTCAAGTTGCCAGAACTCTTTGAAGGAGAGAATCAAAGACTCCGGGAGGAGTTAGTCGCCTCTGCTGGGAACAAGGCCCTTCTACAGCAGGGCCCTGAGGCAGCTGCGGGGGACAGCAAAGCAGCACTCCACTGGCACTCACGCCCACATAGACATCTGTTCACACCCAAGAACTGCAGGGAGTTTTGTTTTTATTAAGTGAAGAAGGAAGAAGGCATTTGGTTAGGGTGGGGATGGGAAAAGCAAGTAAACTGCAGTTTGCATTGGCACCTCTAACCCCAATCAGTCAGGAGGTTGGAGCCTGTAATTGTAAGAGTGCTGGTCAGACTTTGGACATTTGCCTTTTAGCAAAACAGAGATATTCCTAGGCCCACGTGGCTCAGAGTTGGGTGGGAGTCCTATCTTAGGGTTCAGAGAAGCAGAACTACTATGAATGATATGGAATAGGGTATTTACTATAGGGCTCAGATTTTATGCATTTGTGGGAGGTGAGAGAGAATTCTGTGCAGCGTTATGCTTCTGGGTCTAGTGGTAAACCTGAAGTTGCTATAAGTCAGCTGGACCAGCAGTCAGGAAACACAGCTGGATGTGGACATGTGGACGAGAGCAAAGAAAAACAACAACTGAATCCGTCTCTCATTACCGCCAACCTTAATGCCTTGGTTAATTTGCCAGAAATCTTTTCACCATAGAGTTGCATGTGGACCTAACCATGTGGACCTAACCAAGGATTTGAAGAATGAGGAGATCCATGGGCAAGGTGCCACAACACCCACACTGACCACCAGAGTAGGAAAAGATGATTCCACTTTCCAAATGTCTTGAAAAATCTTTTGTGAGCAATGCTAATTTGGACCTATAATGAAGAGAAATCTCAATTGACCCAAAACAATGTAGGTCAATTATGCAATTGTTGCCTTGCTCCCATTCCTGAAACTAGTGGCTTTGGGCACACCTGATGGATGCTTCATGAATCTTGCCATAAACTCTAGAGTTCTTGCAATGGGCACTTGGAACAGGAAATTAGTGCAGCTTCCTGAGCAGGAGATGTCAGAAAGTATGAGTAGGAAAAAAAAAAAAAACCATTGAGGACTCTTTCGTGAACATACGTAGGGATCCCCATTTGGGGCCTCCCTCAGATACCTAGGGAATACTTTGGGAGAGTGTAATTGGAATTTCCACATAAATTGGAATTTTGGTCTCATTATGTTTTCAGGTACAGGGATGCTGGAATAAGCTGATGACACAAGTAAGTAACCTATCGTGGGAATTTCATAAACTCTGAGGAGGAAAAGAATTAAGAGTCATTGCTTACCTCTCTCTCTCTATTATTCATGAACAACTATTTTAATCATGTCAAGCCAACTGCAGATCTTTGAACACACAATGGATGCTCTGACACGCTTGGGAATTTGCATTTGTTTTAGCATGAAAAGTTCTCCACTCCCCCTTGCCCTTGCTCACCCCCCTTTCCTTGACTAACACCTACTCAATTTTCAAATCTCAGGTGAGCCATCCCCTTGGCCCCTAACTCTAGGTAGTTTCAGTTAAGGGAACCTCTCATGTACTGTCTGTTGATGGCACCCTGAATTTATTTCTTCCAATGCACCTAATCTGCCACTTTATTTTTCTGTAGGCTTATTGAAGTATAATTGACCTACACTAAACTGCCTGCATTTAAAATGAACAATTTGGTAAATTTTAATGGTTATATACCCATGGAACCAATACCACAATTGACATAGTAGACATATCGATTGTCTTATTTTCTCATTGTTGGGACAAAATATCTGACACTTCCAACCTAAAGGAGGAGAGGTTTGTTTGGGCTCATATTTTAATCCATGGTTGGTTGGCTCCCAATAAGAAACAGCTTGGCACAGGAGTGTGGTGAAGGAAAAACAGCTCACATCACGGCAGCCAGGAGGCAGAGAGGGAGAAAGGATGAGCGTAGTAGGGGATATACCCTTCCAGATCATACCCTACCGACCTGCCTCTTTTAGTCAGGCCAGGCCTCCTAACAGTAAGCCAGCTATTCCATCACTTAATCCAGTCACCTTCCAAATCCCCACCTCTGCAAGACTTCAGGGGACATCTAGACATAAAACAAACCTTCATCATCATCCTTACATTCATCATCCTTACAAGTTTTTATACAACTCATAAAACCCTTTCCTTGGATTTCCCAGGCACACAGTGATCTACTTTCTGCCACTCTAGATTAGTTTTCATTTTCTAGACTTCCAGGAAATCATTTAGCATGTACTATGTTGACTGTTTCCTTTCCTATTCTGCATAATTATTTTGAGATTCACCCATCCTGGATGTGTATCAATGATTCCATCCTTTTTATTGCTGAGTGGTATTCTGTTGTGTGGGTATACCCCACTTGATTTATCCATTCCAGGTATGAATAGACATATAAGTCATTTTCAGTTTGAGGCTATTATAAAGAAAGCATCTATTAATGTTTGTGTACTAGTGTCTTTATGAATATATTGTATATTTGCTTTCCTCCTGGAACCTACCTAGAAGTGAAATGACTAGATATATAGTTGGGGTGTATTTAATTTTTTTAAGAAACTGCTATCTTGTTTTCTGAAGTGCTTGTACCATTTTTATATTCTTACCTACAGTACATCAGAGTTCTGGTTTTTTCACATCCTACTTAACACTTGATGTGGGTAATCCTTTGAATTTTAACCATTCTGAAATACTAATGGTAGAATTTCACTGTGGTTTTAAATTTTATTTTCCTGATGACTAATATTGAGCACCATTTAATATTTATTTGTCACCTATATATATTTAGTGAAATGTCTTTTCAGATCTTTTGCCTTTTTTAGATTGGGTACTTGTTTTTTAATTTTTAACTTCTGAGTGTTCTTCATATATTTTTGACATAAAACATTTATGAGATAAATGGTTCACAAATATTTTCTCTAAATCGGAGATTTGTCTTTTCATTATCTTAACAGTATATGTTGAAAAACAAAAGTTTTTAATTTTTATGAAGATTAATTCATCAATATTTTATATTACATTTGTGTATCTCTTCATTCTCTAGTGATTGTCTATTTGTTTCTACCAGTCTGTGACTGACCTGTGGGCAAAAACTATCTTCTTTTAGCTCTGTATTCCTAGCATAATATGCAATGCTTGTTACTTAGGAAGCACTAAAATTGTAGTTCTTATGACTACATCATTACTCCTAACTATTATGAGAGAATCACAGTGGAATACTCACATAGAACGTATAGTTTTTGGCATGATCTTTATTTTATGGGAATAAGTTTTAATCCAGTGAACTTTTTTCTTTAAGTAAGGCCTGCTATGACCTCTTTATATTTCCCAAAAAGATATCTGTATTTGGAGAGGGGCTTAAATAACGCAGGATAATCCTCTCCTGAAGGCTTCCCATTTGAGAAATCTGCTTGCTTCCTCTTTTAATGAGGGAGAGCTTTTTGTTTTAAATAAGCAAAAAATTATCCTAATGAGGTCTCTCCACAGGCAGAAGTCAAAGAAGACTTTATCAGTAAGTAGTTAATTCCAATTTCACCACAGGCCTGCTGTTCTTTCCCTGGAAAAGGTATTTTGAGAAAGTATCATCGTGTCCATGAATGAGAACCACAGCTTGAAGGTTCCTCCAGTAGACCCATTGACCAGACAGTAGCTCCATCAACATCTTCCCAGAGCAACTGACTAGCAATGATGGTAGCTTTCTCCAGCTGACAGCAATAGACATCCTGTCAGAATATCATTAAGATATTGAACTTAATAGAAAATGAAACATTTGTACATATGCTTGTCTCAGGGTATCCTGCAACTTTGATCTTTCACAACTAAAAGGCCCTAAGGATAAATTCCAGTTCTGAAAACAGAGAACACTAAGATACCTGTCAGAGACAACAGCAAAGCTCCCGCTTCCAAAACCAAGAATTACTGGTAAAAATGTAACAAAAATTATTCTAAATAAGTGGTTAGGTTTACAATAAAGGAAATGGTCAAGTGCCAAAGAGAAAAGCAACCAGCGTAGTATCCTAAGAGCAGATAATATTGTAGTTACCAGAAGGTGTTAATGCAATGGCTTGATTTCTCAAATTGTAAGAGATTAGATGTTGGCCCCATGTAAGGTGAACAGTTGGAAATTGAGAGCTCTCACATGAGAACTCTCAAAAATATACACTTAAGTTCATAATTAAAATTTTCCAAAATCCACAAGGAAAATCAACCAAAGATGAAGAACAGAACATAGTACAAAGAACTCAAGAACTTGAAGAGAACTACATCTGAGACAATTTAATGAAAAACAATAGATATTACTTAAAATAATTAAATATCTAAAACTGTAAATAAATAGAAACCTTTTAAAAAGCATAACAGGCAGCATGTAGAAGTTTTAAAAACTCAATTAGCACGCTTCATCTTTTTTTTTTTTTTTGTGCCAGAGATCGAACTCGCGACCTAGTACTTGCCAGGCAGGTGCTTATGCTGCTGAGCTAAATCCCCGTCCCAGCATGCTTCGTCTTATAGACATGTATGAATTTCTGCACCTAAGAATGAAAGAACACATAAGATTAGGATTCACTGTCTTTATAGATGCCAGACAACAAGTATTTCATGATTATGCCTTCTGATCATAATTAAATAAAAGTAATAATCTATTTGAAAAAATGTTTCAAACTCCAAAGAATTTGGAAATAATATATGAATTAAGAAAGTAATTTTACTAAACACTATAAAACATCTTGCACTGAAAGAAAATAAAAGTACTACACATCAAAATGTGGGCAATGCAGCTTAAGCAGCACTCAGAAAAAAATTTATAGGAAATACACAATTTACCAAAGAATGAGTGAGCTAAGAAGCTGATATTAAAAGTTGAGAAAAGAAGGACAAAATAAACCTTATCCCATCAAAAACTGGACATCAAAAAGCTAGAAAGGAATCTAATGTTTTCATCATAAAAAATACGATGTACACAAGTATCAAAACATCCTGTGATCCCATCAACATATACTATTTTTATGTAGCAGTTAAAAGCTAAATTTAGTGTAAATTAAAAAAGAAAAAGTTAGATAATAAAGGAAGTTATTAAGAGCAGTGAAGAAAATAATGTAAAAACAATATGAAATTCTATAAAGCCAGAAGTGATTATTTGAAAAATGACTAAAATTGACTAACCTCTGACAAAACTGATTCAGGAAACCTTGATAGATTTAAAAATTATACACAAGCACATAAATCACCAATGAATATAACCCTACATAAATCACCAATGAAAAAGTGTCAAAGGGAACCTAATTACAAATGCAGTGGAGATTTTCAGAAGTCATAAGGAAATATTACAAATAATATTAGAAATATTTGAACACTTAAAGGTACAACATTCTAGAAAAATGTAATTATTCAAAACTGTTTCAAGAAGATACGTAAGTTTGGACAGACCTATCATTAACAAAAAAACTGAGTCAGTACTTTCAAATGCAGTCACATCACCCAGGCACACACATGCACAAACATACCTACTGAAAAACTAACCTCAAATGATTCCACGGGTAAAGTCTACCAAACAATGTAGGAACAGCTATTTTCAGTTTGATTCAAATTGTTTCAAAGCACAGAATAAGAGGAAATGCTCCTCACTCATTTCATGAGAGTAACATATGCTGAGTATTAAAAGTGAATAGGGCAGTGTGGGAACCCAAAACCATAAGCCAATCTCACATACAAACAGGTACACAAAAACAACTTCTGTAAACGATTAAAAGAGTAAGTCAAATAATGTACCAAAAAACCCCTGAAAGTAGATTTTATCATAAAATTCTTAATGTTTAAAATGTTTAAAATACATCATAATCGCATGCCTGACAAGCACAGGGTCACGAGTTCAACCCCCAATACCAAAATAATAATAATAATAATAATAACTAAAAAATAAAAAGCTATTCATGTAATCTTATGTAATCTGCAAAATAATAAATTACATAAAAACAAAATTTATAGAAACAGAAAAAGAGCATATGACAAATTAAATTTTCACTCGTGAGGAAAAAGTTTTTTCTTTTCAGCTTTACTGTGATATAATTGACAAATGAAATTGTAGATATTCGAAGTATACATGATGTTTTGAGCAAACTTTTTGATTTTCATTTCTCTGATGATTAGTAATGTTGAACTTCTTTTCACATATTCATTTTTGAGTCTTCTCTGGAAATATGTCTATTCAGGTTCTTTGCCCATTTAACTGAATTATTTGAGTTTCTTGTATTGCACTGTATGAGTTCCTTACATATTTAGGATGTAATATACACCAAGTTTGAGGAAAGTGTGCTAAAAGAGAAAAAGATGGGTTGAGACAATAGGTAGGTAGATACCAGTGCATCTTCAAATTCTAAATGAATGTGATAAAATAACCATCGTTTAAATTTTGTATGTCTATTATTTTATCTTCTACATGTTTGAAACATTGCATAAATAAGAAGATAACTTAATGTTTTAACACATACCTATCCTGAAAAGATGAAGGATCCCCCAGTGTATCCTACTGGCCTTGCTGAGAGTTTCTGTAACTTTCCTGATGTCATATAGTGAACTTCTAACAGAAATGGGGCTAAAAGTCACTTCTACCCCAGTTGCCTAATCTTTTTGGAAATAGGGCATGCCTACCATTCTGGGCAAGTTTTCAAGTTATTCCCAGTCTAAAGTGTTACATGGATTTACTAACCCAGCAAGAAGTCCGGGGAAAGCTTAAATCACTGTCTGCAAACAACTGTTTTCCGCTAGTAACAAAACCTTATTTCAACATAAAAACAAGGGAGTTAGGGGGGTGGTAAGGGAGTGAAAATGAAACACTTTTATTCCTTCTAAGTGAAAAGTATTGCTCCTGTAGTCTATTGGGGCATTTGATCTGCTTCCCTTCTCACCTGGGCAAACACATGCTCAGGCAAACACGTCCGCCTGCACATGCTAAGTCAAGAATGGAGGAAAGAAAAGAGAGTTGTCCATGTAACTGGGCCTAAAGCAGGAAGCCTGCCAAGAAACAAGGTAGGAGGACTACAGCCCCAAGGGAATTAGGGAAGGCAGACTTGCTAGACTCCTTCTCCTTAGCCTCAGAACAAACAGCGCTGGCAGAGATTATGAACTCAGGATGATGAAAAGCAAGTTCTAGAGAGCACATAAACATTCCTTAAGGTAGCGGTTCTTTATCCTAACCCCACATTGCTATAACTGGAGAACAATGACCACAAAAATATGGAAGAACAAGCCCCATCCCCAAGACTTCTGATGCAATTAGTTTGGAGCTGATTGTGGGTGGTATTTAAAAGCATACCAGATAATCCTATTGCACAGGCTCTCTCCCAAGGACCAGCAGAAATATTTTGGAAAGACTTAGAGAAAAAATAGTGTGGAATTAGATGAACCCAGCTCTGCCACTTATTATGTGACTTGGAGCAATTTACTTAATTTGAGTCAACCTCAATTTTCCAGTCTGAAACATAGAGGTAGTAATGCCTCCCTTGTAATGATAGTCATTAAGATGAAAATGAACAACATCACTTGATGCAGGGCTATTGTTGGTGACAGTCATCTTAACCCAGAATGGTTCAAATGTGGCCAAGGATGTCTTTGTTGTTGAGATTCAGAACCAGAAAGAACCAGCACCCTACACAATTCACTCATTTCCGCCCACATCTGTGAAGGAAGTTTTTCATCCCCAGTACCTATCTGGTTCTTCCTGGATCAAACACTGGTTTTTGGTTTCAATGAAAAGCCCTAGGATAGTTAATTCTCATTTCTTCAAAGGAGTAGATGAGAGTGTTGGGAAGGTAGTCAAAAGATTCTCTCCTTGGGATCTGAGATGGATCACAGGTTGTGGTAGGCAAAATAGTGCAATGCTCCTTCCCACCAAGATGTTCACTTCCTATTCCCCAGAATCTGTGAATATGCTAGGTACACGGCAAAGGAGAATAAAGGCTACAGGTGAAATTGAGGTTTTAATTAGCTAGCCTTTGTATAAGATTATGGGATTTGGGGCAGTCCTAATCACAAGAATTTCTATGAACAGGAGAGAAATCCAGGAGAGGAAATAAGATGATAGTGTAAGAATGAGTTCACTAGCTGTGGAAGAAGAAGGGGGAACCAGGAGGAGGCAGCCTTGAGCAAAAATATGGGGAGCTTCTAGAAGTCAGAATAGAAAGAGAAAAAGATTCTCCCCTAGAGCTTCAAAGAGGAGCACAGGCTGCTGCCTCCTTGGTATTAGCCTATCAAGACCTGTGCCCAATTTCTGACTTCTGGCATTGTAAAATAATAAACTCATGCTGCTTTAAAACACTAAGCTTATAGTAACTTGTTACAGCAGAAAGAAGAGCCTAATAGGCTAAATACGGCTATAACCTGAAGGTTTACAACCTTCTCCATGGGTGTCCCTGGCTAAACTAAATGGCTGTGTGGTGAGTCAGGAAGGCTACAGGCAGGAGTAAATGTTCTAAACAAGAGATACTGGAGAAACAGAATAGAATCTCTGAGGCTTAGCCTTCCGTCCCTAAAGAGCCATTGCTAAATACCTTCTTTGAGTTGAACAGTGCAAGTATCAGGTGAATACATCATAGTCTCAGGCTTTAAGGCCCTTTCCACCTAGAAGCAGGAGGCGGACACAAAGAGAGCATTGGGAGTGTTGTGACCTATGTCCAGTGTCAGGAATTTTTACCAGAGAAGCAATGTTGCAGCTGAATTTTAAAAAGGCATGTGTAGAGCAAGCAACTAAATCACAACATAAAAGCAGTGTGAACAAAGGCAGGGTCCTTGTGTATACAATCACTCACAAGTGCCACCCAAAATCAGTAAGTATGACTTATTCTCTGTACAATGTCCCTCAGACTGAAATATCCCCCACTTGACCCACTACAGGTTCTGAAAGCACAGGACTTCTGGCTCATGCATCTTCCACACACCAGGAACTTAATGACTATTAAGTCATTAATTTGACTGGAATGTAGTAGTGGTTCAGTTAAACTGTTTTAAATGATGTCATGAATGGGGAGAATGAGAAAGAAGAAGAAAGTTAAGCACCAAATTCAGATCTCTCTTGCCCTTTGCACTCTCCTAAAAGCCCCCAAGACCTAGCCCTCCCCATCCTCTTCCTGATAGACTACACTCCCCAGTCCTCTCCCCTTCAGTCTCCTGCCTGCTGCTGTTTAGGATCCAGCACGGATGAGAAACTGAAATGAAGACACCAATACCCTCTCTGGATCCCTTCTATAGCTGGGAAGGAAAAGAGGGAAACAAAGTCCATATGGTAAATCCGTATTCTAATGGGTGGGAGATTAGACCTGGTTTATAAAACAGCAGAGGTACATTTACTTTTTAGAGGAAAGAGAACATTTTTTTTTCTAGCAACAGTGAACCTGTGGATGGGACCTTGTGCTAACAAGCCCAGCTTTTAGAAATGGTAACATTCTGTGACAGGTATGATTGCCCTGTCACCATTTTTATTTCAAATGCAGTTAAATGTGCCTTAAGGAAAATGTCATTTCTTCCTTGATCAATAATATAAGAAGTAATTTAGTTAAAACAACAACAACAAAAATACTTTAAATAGTAACTCTATTACTGCTCTACAAATTTACTGTTCTTAGTGTTCCCACATGAACCTCGGAATAAAATTCAAAAGCCTGCCAAGGTTCTTACCATAGAAATGACTACGAACATGGGCTGAAATTTGCTTCGTTGTTGTTTTGTCTTGTTTTGTTTGTTTGTTTGTTTGTTTGTTTGTTTTTGTACCAGGGATAAAACTCATAACCTGAAATTTGCTTTAAACAGCTTTCATGTTTATGTGCCATTAGTACTGTTCAGTAGATGTCTTGATTTTGCATTAAAAAGACCCCCTACAGTGACTCAGCAGTCATACTAACACAAAGCCCTGAAAATTCAAGTTTGAAGAGTGAAAGGTACAAAAACAAATGTTAAGATTAAAACAAATGTGTATTCAATTTCACAGTAAACAGCACCTAAGCACATAACACTTACATGTGTCACTTTCCAATATACATTATTGGGAGGTTAGTTCACTCTCGCCTTAGGGAGGTTTAAGGAAGAAACCTCATGTATTACACAATTTTGCTGAGACCCGCCTGATAGAAACCACACAACCAAAAGCTGATGTGACAAAAACAGGTGCTTTATGCAAACCAAGATGGAAAAGATGAATCAAAGCAGGGTTCTCTTTATTTGTATGCTTATTTGGGGATTTAATATTTCCTTCATAACTGAAAACCAGTAGTCGTGGGGAAGGAGGTACCACCAGAACTTTTGTACTGTAGATGCTCAAGGTCAGAACTTCATCTGTAGTGTAAACATTAGTTACTCGGCTAGTTCAGTTGTCTTTCTCACTTTACCTCTTACCACTTGTCCAATAATGCACTGTGTGAATCACATGTGCTGGGTTGAACACAAAGATTACTGAGTCACTGTTGTAAATGGTTTTCAGCTGTGTATAGCTCTTTCAAAACATGCCAACTGGCTGAAGCTTTGGGTTGTTGAACCTGCTACTTTCAAGCTGTGCTTCCCTACACCTGAAAAATCATCTGTAGGCTTTACCTACTGCTACCTTCAGAATAGGCCTGGCAAGACTCTCACCTATATTAGTCAACTGTCATTACTATCACAGAATACCTGAAGCTAACCAGGGATTTATAAATAACAATTTATAAGTAGCTCACAATTCTGGAGGTTCAAGAAACTGCATCTTCTGATGGCCTTCTTGTTGGTAGAACCCCAAGACGATGCAGGATATCACACGGCAAGAAACAGGGAGTGTGCACATGTGTTTAAACTCTCTAGTCTCTCTCTTCTTTATTTTTTAAGAGGAAAAAAAGACACAGAAAAGAAAAAGAAAAAGAAAAAGAGACAAACAAACAATAATAACAATCCCAAAACAATAATAGTGTAGGTTTTCAAAAGAAGATGATAGGAATTTAACAATGGTTGTAATATTGCATATTGCTACTTTCAAAAGGGTTGCTTAGATTACCAGATATAGACATGCAAAATTGATCTAATCATATGAGTATTAACTATTCTTTTCCAAGAACTAATAGAATTAGTAGAAAAGTCATCTTAGTTGTCTTACGCATATATATACAAATTTATGTCTTTTTCTTTTTCCCTTCCTTCTTTCCTCCTTTCCCCTATCCCAGTTACTTTTCCTCTTTGATCAGTTTCTTACCCTTTGGTCTCTCTCTTGTAAAGCCACCAGGATGGGGCTCCACCCTGATGACCTTATCTAATCCAAATCAGCTTCCACTTCTAGACACAATAGCCAGATTACACTGCCAACCTCTAGTGCCGGACTGATCACACAGTACCATTCACTGTACCATTCAAATTAACACAGGCAGTGGGATCTTGGCCACATTCAAAGAACATCATTGAAAAGTAAACACTAACTAAAGAGATATTCCTATTAGGAACAAAGTCTTCCCACTATTATCTTGCAAACAAGAGCAAGAAAAAAAAAAAATAGAAATGCCAGAAGACAAGGCAACAAAATGCCTCTCAAAACTTCCAATTCTCCCAAGGCTAATCCATAGGGCATGAATAGGAAGTAAATAAAAAGCCAAACAGCTAAATTATACAAAATGATAAAACAAGGAAAAAAAAAAACAGATCAACAAAGTGCTTGGAGAGCTCAAAGATAATATAACTAAACAGATAATGGACTTAATAAACAAAATGATCAGTGGGTTTACAGAAGATACTAATAAAATTTAGCTGAGATAAACAAAACAATACAAACATGAAAGGCCATGTTAGATAAGAATTAGAGTCCATGAAAATGTACCAGTGAGAAATCCAAGAGACAAAAAATTCTGCTGAAAGTACGGGCAGCAGAGATGACTAATGTCACGTTAGGGTATCAGAACCAGCAGATAAAGGTGATGCAGGTGACCACATACTCAGTAATGCCTCAGTAATACAACAACAGAACATGAAAAATGGATCCAACAGTTGCTAGATGTCACAAAGAAGATTAACCTAAGATTAACTGGAATTAGTGAAAAAATCAGAAGACAGCACAATGGACTTGTTTAAAACTTGTTTAAAACAAGTTAAAAACTTGTTTACAGAAATACTAGCAGAAAACTTTCCAAATATGAAGAAATTAATATATACATAAGTGAAGTATATAGAAGCCCAAATAGCCACAATCAAAAAAGAATATCTCCATGACATATCATAATCAAACCCCCAGAAGTCCAACACAAGAACAGAATCTTAATTGTTGTTAGATAAAAGCAATAAATCACTTATAAAGGTAAATTCAGTTGAACTACAGAGGACTTCTCAGCACAAAAAGGAACATACATTCTCAGTGGGAATGTAAACTAGTACAACTACTATAGAAATCAACATGGAAATTCTTCAAAAACCTAAAAATAGTAATTCCACTCAGCCTAGTTATTCCTCTTCTAGGTATTGTCCAAAAAGCAGCAAAGATATCATATTATAGTGATATATGCATACCTATGTTTATAACAACAGAATTAATAATAGCTAAATCTTGGAAATTGCCTATCTGTCCATCAACAGATGATAAAGAAAATGTGGAATTTATACACAATGGAGTACTACTCTCCATTAAGAAGAATGAATGTCAGTCATTTATAGGATGCACCTTGAGACCATAATGTTAAATGAAATAAATCATACACACAGGTTTAACAATCTCATAGTTCCTCTTTTATGAGAAACTTGAAGCTAAGTAAATAAAAGAGCAAAATAAAAGACAGATAATAAGAAAGAGGGAAGTAGAACTTTTGCAAAAGGAAGGGGATCTAGAGATGGAGGAAACAACAGGGAAACAACATGAAAAAGACAAACCAGTACATATCAGTAATTTCCATCGATGTAAATGACCTCAACTGACCAATTAAAAGAAACAGATTAACAGAATGGATCAAGAAACAAGACTCAACAATATGCTGTATAAAAGAAACACATCTCACTCAAAAATAAACTCATAGATGCTGTTGCTTCTTGCCCTGGGGTGGTCACGGCTTGCCAGACCACAGCTACTTACCGGGGCGGCAGGCTAGTTGCTCATTTTCTCTGAAAGAGGTTTTCTGTCCAGAGCCTCACATGTGAGACTGATCAGGTTCCATCAGCTCTCTGATCATCAGTTTACTTATTTGTTTACTTATGCACTTACTTACTTATTGTAACAAAGTATTGTACTCAAGGCCTTTGCACTGAGTGTTTTAAAATTTAAATGATCTCTGGCCCTTTAATTTTTTTTTTTTTTGAGAAAGGATCACACTAAATCACCAAGTGGCCCAGGCTGGGTTCCAGCCTTGCAATCCTCCTGCTCAGGCTCCCACAGTGCCTGGCTTACAGGCATGTGCCACCACACCAAGCTTCAGCTTATTTATTCTAAGGTGGCTGCCACTTATACCCATGAAGACGGCCATTAAAAAAAGACAGATAAAACCAATTGTTAGTGAGGATATGGATAAACTGGAACCATATAAAAATAGTGGTAGAAATATATAATGATGAGAAGACAAGATGGCGGACTGGTAGGTAGCAGGAGAGAGACCCTCTCTGAGAGAGACAGCT
>PVJX010009725.1:0-59876 GCA_004027295.1 Dolichotis patagonum | reverse complement strand
AAGTTTTCTTGTTGGATTTTCCCTCAGAATAATAATTTTAACAGTACTTCAGTTTAAATTAATTTAAATTTTTAAATTTATTTTAGAGTGATCGAGAGGCATATATATAATTAGATATCTATTTTATATATTTCAATAATATACATAATTTAATGTAATTCTGTCAAAAGTAAATCATATTTTATGTTAATGATTTTATTTTTTTCATCATCTATGTTGGCAAGTGCCTGGTCCATACATTAAAAACTGTTCTTGGGCTTTGTGGTCATGTCAGACTTAATTCATAGAATCAAAAGGTTTGTAAACTCTGAAGCAATTTCCTTAAAGGCATATAAGGCTTTGGCATTTACTTTTATTTTACACTTAGGTTTGTTACCTAGTCAAATGTGTGGTAGTCCAAGCTAATTAATTAAGAACTCATACTTCTGAGTTAAAAGTATCACAAGCATTCCTGGAAAACAAATTCTGTTCACAATAAAAAAAATTCAATTTGTTGTTAAACTTTACCTTTCGTTCATTTGTAAGAAGAACCTGTGTAAGCTAAAATAAAACTAGCTAAGAGGGAAAGAGCTCAAGATATGATATCATATTCTGTTCCTCTCTTGCATGTTAGCCTGAAGTTATAGGTGGTCACTAGATGATACTTTATAACCGTCTATGCTAAAGGTTAGAGAACAAAACAGATTCTCGTAATTTATGAGTTTGCCTCTTGTTACTTTAGAAGGCCACTGCTGCAACCCAGAGAGCTCCTTAGAGAATGAGAACATTCTCTGACAGCATGCTTTGCCCAGTATCACATCCATTTTGAGGAAAAATTGCCACTCTCCAGTTGATCACGGTTCACAGGTGGAACAGAGACCACAGAGTGTCGTAATCATTCCCCACAGGTGAAGGCCCGGTTTGAGTGCGAATGGCAATGGTAACAAGACAAAGAGCTTCCCCACTAAAATTCCATCACAGAAGTCATTACTGTGTTTGGCTTTATGGATTCCGTCAAAGAGAAATGACTTCAGCTGCTGCAGACTGCTAGCTGGAACCCCTGCCAAGTTCTGTAGCAAGGCCAGAGGAATAGGCAGTAGAGAATTCAATAGAGGCTGACTCAGGGAAAAAAAAAAAAATAGTAGTACCATAGAGTGTTCATCTGTGCTGCAGCATGACTTTCACAAAATCCAACACGGCCAGTGCTTATTTCTCAGTGTAAATTCAATCCGAGAAATACCCGCTGCATAGCTGTCCTAGGCATATGGATTGATGCAATTCACTATTTTAAAAAACTGCCTAGTGAGCCGATATTTAAATTTAAAAGAAGATTTTTCTCACTGGGATGGGAGGAGTGGACATTTTCTACCACTTAATCAACAAAGTTATTCTTTCAAAGAAATTATCAAACCACTACTTATTCTCCTTGAATGAATTTAAAAAATAATAGTGTTAAAAATAGAAGAACATAAAAATTACATTCAAATAATATGTAAATGAACTAATATTTAAATATCCCTTATGTGTCATTAAGATCATACTGGACATAAATTTCTAAGGAAGGCAATACTCATCAGTTATGAAAAACATATATCATCAAAAATACAAATTTTATTGAAGTTAAAGGCTTATATTCAAGTGTGCATTTATGAAATATTTTTCTTCAGTTGTTGTTCAGGCTCATAGAGGAGAAACGGTTTGAAATATGTTGGGATTATTGGAGATAATAAATCCATCTTTCTCAGTGAATTAAAATCTCTACTGTACAATTTAGAATGCTTTTGTTCTAGATCTTGTCTTTAATTAGGAAACATTTTCCAAATGAACACCATTGAATGTAGTGAAATATAAAAAAGCAATAAAATCCCAATCCATTTCACCAAGAAAGAAGCATAATGTTATGTTTCATGCATTTTATCAGTCAGTATAATCAAAGCAGGAAAAATATACATGTAAGTACCAAGACAAATAGTCCTATTTAAAAGCTCATTATCTTTTCGAGATTTTGAGATAGACACACACACACAAAAAAAAAAAAAAAAAAACCCACTACACTGCTGCTATTGAGTGATTTAAATAAAATTAGCATATTGTCACATAATTAACACTATTATTACTGAAGTAACATACAATGAAATCTGACCAACCAGGTTGAAATTCTTTACCTCCCTTTAAAATATCAGGCAGAGATATTAACACATTTCTAGGCATAACACTATAGAATGTTTTTGGCATCAAAAATGTGTCATTTCATGAATCTTTTGACATAATGGCAAGCACAAAGTGTATTTCACTTTGGTTGGTTGTCATGCACTGGGTTTTATTATGAAGATTATTTAAAATGCTTATTTACATCCAATTAGGCTGAGATGGAACAAGTATCACAAAAGTTTGGGTAATATTAAGTTAACTGATTCACAAAGAATATTAAGACTCGAAATACAGTAACTGCTGAGGATATTCAGTATGTGAATTAACAATATAAAGCAAACTCAGTAAACTACATCAATCTGACTTGAATTACAATGAAACTTAACTTGAATATTTCTTAACTTTGATGATACCTGATTAAAAAATAAGTCAATAACTTTAAATGACAGAGAAAATAAAATAATCCTCATATTCCATCTGGACATATTTCCACAAGTGGCTGCAAATAGTTTGCACTTCAATTCATTTTGAAGTTATGAGTTATATTCATTAGTTAGTTATGTCTTAATTAGTAACTTAAAATGAAAATTCTGTTTGGGAGTTATTTTCTTTGTTTGTCTCATCATGTTTCTTATACTTACCAAAATATCTTTCAGAGTATCTAATACTGAACTATTGCAAATCCCAAATCAATGGTCTCACTTTTCTAAGCTACACACACACACACACACAGGGGGGTTAGCTTTCAGCAACAGTGTCAAACATTTTATAGGAATCACAGCCTAATTTGAACATAATAAGTATAGCTCCTACCTTTTCATTGTATCATAGTTTCATTATATAAAAGTGTATTTTGAAAACAACCACACCTGTCTTAATAAAGAACCATTTCAATTATTCTGATGAAAAATTCCACATTTAGTATTAGTGACCAAGGAGAGACAGAAAATAGATTAGGATACACTACATTTTTCTTCTCACTTGTTTTGGATCCATGACATATGCACTATAAACACTAATGGAATAAGCTTATTATGAAAACATTAGTTATGACTTTAATTCTTGCTGAAGTGATATCTTTTAAATGCCGGGAACATATGATGGTCTTCATAAGCCTACAATCAAACTGTCAGTCACACGGTCTCTTCTGAATATTTAACCAAGAGAGGGGTGGATGCACTTCCACACCCCCAGAAGTGGTTGGGATTGGTTCTGTGTGTTTCACATTACTCTCTTCACAGAGATGCCTTTGATGTGAAATTGGCTTCACATGTTATTCCAGAAAAATAGCAAAGTCCCTGTTATGGTTGACATCTAGAATAGCCCCCAAGAGCCTTAAATGCTCAGAGGCAGAGTTTTTGGAGGATGTATCATGAGTGTGCTGTGTTTTCCCACTGAAGAGTTCCTAGCTGAATATTTTGTTAAGAGGTGGGGGTCTTATGGAGGAAGCAGGCAGTGGGTGACCTGGCAGGGTATGTCATTGTCCTTACGCTCTTTTTACCTGGCCATCATGACATGGGCAGTTTTTCTCTTCCACATCATCCTTCTTGACTTGGGGCCAGATAAGTATGAACTGAGTCCTCAAGGCTCAAAATAAACCTCTCCTCCTTGAAGTTGTGGGTCTTGGCCATTTTGTCCCATTGCCAAGCAGAGTGACTAAGACAGTTTCCAAGACCTATGTTCAGTCTTCAGATGGAACGATCTTAATAGTTACAGCCATCCTTTATTCCTTTTGTTAAAACCTGGTAAGGAATCCCGATAGATCTTGAGGGAAAGAGATTACACACAACCATGAGTAGGAGCCTAGGATCATTACTTCCTATTCATTGGAGTCTACTCATGCCCTCTTCTTCCTCTGTGTGGCCTATGATGGTCCTCCAGGTGGCCACTGTGATTCGCATTCCTCCCATATGTGTGTTATGTATGTGGCTGCTTCAGTTCTTCCAAACCCTCTTTTCATTAACATGAATCTTGACAGTTCAGAATCTCACCCTCTATATTAGACCAGGGTGTGAGTAAGGCTCTTTAGCTCTTAACCCAGAGTGACAACACATTAGGATGGTTGAGTGATTTGTCCTCAATCTAGAGCATCGCAGAATATTAAAGAGAGGAGGGAAGTAGACAAGAAAAGAGTTTAATTAGGGGGAGGGCCCGGAGGGAGTCCCCACAAGGAAGGCTGTGGCAGCTCTCTGCAGACAAAGGGCAGGTTCTACCTGATCTAGGCTCTGATGGGCGTAGGGCTCTGGTGGCTGGTGTGAGCTGATTTATTTTGTGAGAGTGCAGGGGACTGGGTAAACCTTTACATTCCTGAGCTTTGGCAGACTTTTGGGAGGGAGAAGCCATAGGGGCTTCTGGGAAGAAGGAGGTATGTATTATCACGGCACAGCTTTGAACCACTGCCGTGATGATTACACTATCTCTCAGATGGGGAATCTAACTAAGTGCCAAATTATTCCATATGTGCCTGCAAAACTGATGCAAATTACATGCTTCCACAGTATTAGCGATGAGCCAGACCTTTTTACTGCCCATAGATTTGAAATAGTTCAAGGAACTCTCTTATTTCTAGACTGTTATCCCACAAATCAAACCAGAATTATCTTTGTATCACTTTTAAGAACTAAATCTCTTGGGTATTATTTTGGGGATTCTTTTGTTATACAAAAAGCAAGCCTACAAGTCTCTGCAATGTATGTCAAGCTTGTTGCTTTGATAATATTCCCAACCATGTGACTCCAAATCTGATCATTCTGAAGTATTTAAGAAAAAATTTTACAGGTGCACTCAGCTACTTTTTAAGCTTTATCTTTCTGGCAGTTTTCTGGATTTGATTTTTGTTGTAAAGCCATTAATTAATTTTAGCATCATATGCTTTCTGACAAGGATTGAATTTTCAACACCTTTCCATTTTGGCTATTTGCAAGAATATTTGATTGATTGTCCTTCTTACAGAGATATTTTTACTCTGAGATTTATCTTCAGTGCAGATGATCGAGCATGCAAGACATCAGAAAACCTTGTATAAGCCAACGAGTAAATAAGAACTTCAGAAAGTATGTCCAGTGAACCAGATTGGAGTTTTTAATCGAAATGCTCCTGGACTTAGAACAAGTGACTTTTCTCCTAATCACTGCCTTCCCTGCTTTCCTCTGACAGAGTAAATCAACTGTCTCCAATTTATAAGGCATAGTGGGATTCAAGGGTAAATATCATAAAACAGATTCTCAAGAATGCTGTTAATTTAGGCAAAATGATTTATTTCAACTTTTAACAACCAGCTGGGCTTATGAGGCAGGAAATCAAATATGGATTTGTGGAAATGGTGAGCTATTAATATTGAGTGGTCTTGCCTAAAGACCAGCAGGGAAGGTGTTGCTAGGGTAGCTGTGTTGCGTCTGTGGCAGCCAGCCAGCCAGCTATCCGGGATACAATCCATACATCACAGGAAAGAATTTACATACATGGTGCCAGTAAATGCAGGTTTTCACAAGTTAGTCTTTACAGGAAAATTAAATGATGTACCTTTCACCAAATAGGCTATGCTTTATCGTATAAATTAAACCAACATTTCAGCAAGTGAAAACCTATTTCTGGTAAGTAGTTTTTCAACTGGTACAGGAAATAAGGTACTGCAGGTATAGCCAGTCTGCAGTCAACAAAAGTCAACACAGTACAACAAGCTGATTAAAAGGGATCAATTACTGATATTATTTGGTTTTACAGCCCTTTGATAGGCCTACTTGAAACATTGCCCTACAGAAATGAAAGATAGCGAGATCTCCAGAATAAAGGCAAACATTTTAAATTGTTATAAATCTAGCTGACTGAATGTCTTTGTTTAAAATGGTTTTCTCTATTTTCGCATAACTTCTATCTGTGTAAGTGTAAAACATATGCTTGTTACCCATAAAAGTAGAAAAATTGAAAACAAACACAGAAATTCAGTGAACATCAAAATAATTAACAAAACAGACACTTTCTTTTTTCTAAAATCTCAGATATCTAAGTTTTATACCTAGAAAACTACATAGAGCTATGAATTTTTAAATTTAGATAGCTGTTTAAACTGTGCTGTTACTTGGTTAGCATTACTCATTTTCCTCCATTCTCACTGGTATTACATGACCATTTGACGAGCAATATTTAATTAAAAAATTTAGAATCCTGGCTTAAATAGTTATATGACTTACACATATGTAACATTTTGTTGTATGTGCAGAAAAGAGAGATATTTAAAAAGGTACTGACATTTGTGAGGAAGTTTTTACAGAGCAGTCATAGTTGGACTAGAATAGGCCAGAAATCACACATATATTTATAGGCCTGTCGGGTAAGGTAGTGCCAGGAGGAGCTGATTATACTGGAGATGAGGGTACAACTTTGGAAAGAGATCAAGCTTGCCTGATACTAGATAGAGCAGCAATGCTTTAACTAGTGAAGCATATTGAATTAGTGTTTCAGGGACACACATACTTTATCAAGTTTCTCATCTTGCACTGAGTGACTAGCATGTTAATTCCGATGAGAGAACTGTTTCTGCACAGAGCAGGCTGTGGCCGAAAGGCATGCTTTTTGAGTCTGGCAGTATGTCAAAACTGAGGGAAGTTGTGGTTACTTGGATGTGCACAGGGAAGAAAATATGTTGGGAGTATTCTGGAAAAGAAATTTGGGAAGCATTAGGACAAGCTTTGATACAGAAATATAATATCCTGAGATCATGCTGGGGTAATAAATATATAGATGCAAAAGGAGAGTAGAACTACATAAGCATAAATGATGCTAAATATTTCTTTTAAAACTTTAAATCCAATGTATTTATACATTAATATGGAAAAAGCCTGAATAAGTTTCAAATATTGAAAGTATACATTAAGGGGAGAATGTTTATTCAGAAATCCATAGTGTCTTGGTTACTTTTCTCTCATTGCTGAGACAAAATACCTGATGCCCTAAGTTAGTGAAGAAAACTTTTATGTAGCTTACAGTTTTTTGGAGATTTCAGTCAATAATCAGCTGGCTCCAAGGCAGGATGGCACGGCACAGGGGCAATAGTTCAAGGCAACAGCCAGCAAAAGCGGCCAGAGCAAAATAGGGGTAGAGTGAGCCTCTTTCCTCCCATGTGTTATGTGTAGACCACACCTACTCCATGGGCAAGTGTAGCACTCACAGAATCTCTGTGCCCTCCTCTTGCACAGGATGAGAACAATTACAATGTGAGAACCCTAGCTCCCTGCTGAGTCTCAGTTAAACTTCTGAACTTCTCAAGTTGATGCAATGTATTAACCATAGCACATAGTATTTAAAATCGAGAAAACATAATATTTCAAAATACGCAAAAGGTAAAAGCCATACATAGCACATTTAGAGAACATAAAGGTTTCTATATGCAAATACTCTTTGTATTTTAGCGTCGTAATTAACTTTTTAAAATTTGCTTCATTTTTTTTATCCATGCTGTGGACTGAACCAGGGACCCTAGGCATACCATGTGCTCTACCATGAACTACAGGCTTAGCCCTTGAAATGTTTTCTTCTTATTAGAACAAATTAATTCTTGACAAAAGAGTTTTCTCGGTTAAGTTTTAATTTCACAGGTGGTGGATTCTAGACAGCTGTCATAGATCAGGAATCACCCTGTCAAACCAAAACTATTAACCCTAACTCAAGTTCATACTGTAAACTTATACATCTCTGATCACAGCTCTGCATTAATATGTTGAAGATTCCTGTGGGTAGTTGAAAGCTAGACCCTTAAAACAACTGAGAAACTCAGACAACTCTATCCTCCCTCTGGAGAAATTATAAAAACTACCAGCATCTCTGAGAGAAACCAAGGAAGCAAAGTCTCTCAGTTGAAACTCTTTTAAGAAAAAAAAAAAGAAATAAAAAAAACCCTCATTTCATGATGACTTTTAATTATTAACTATGTAAACTATTTCCAGAAATAGGAACCCGCAATTTATAAATAAACATGAAATTTGATGGGAATTGGTTATGCACTATGAAAGTATGGCAGTAAAATACTATAAAAGTTCTAAAACCACACTAGAAATGATACATAACCCTCTCTAGCTTTGCCAAAGAATTCTGAGATCAGCTAGTAACACAAAAAATGCTTTTGAAACTAAATCAAAAATATTAAACTTTAATGAAAATTAAACAAAAAAAAGAAAAGAAAAAAAAACATTGGAGTAACAAATTAAGAACTATTACTGAGGTTTTGATTTTGTCACAACTGGACTACCTTGTATGAAGGAAACTATCCCCAGCTGAAAAAAAAAAATAGGCCACCATGAACAAAATGAGTGTATGTGCACGCATGTATGTGTGTGTGTGTGTGCATGTAAACTTTTTAAAATGGCATTGGAAGGATATCACAACAGAATTGGTACTGCTCAGATTTAAGAGTGGAAGTATAGAAAACAGGAAGAAGTTGAAACAGTGTTGCATTTCTTTATGGTAAGACACATTTTAAAATTCCTTGCACACATATCATGCTAGATTTTATTAGCTTCACAAAGCTCAGGAGATTTAAAACACAACACAAAACAAAAGCAACAGTTACTAAGATAATTTCACAGAATTCAAGAAAGAGAAGAGTTGGTGTTACCAGTTCATTTATTTGTTTAGTTATTGCTGTCCTTGGACTCGCCTCTGTATCCCAGGCTGGCCTTGACCTCATGCTGATCTTTCTGCTTCATCCTCCAGAGTGCTGAGATTATAATCTTGTACCATCACGCCTTGCACATTAATAAGTTTAGCCAGAAACAGGATGGCCTAATAATAAGATACAGCGCACATATCCTAGCAAAAAATTGATCATCATTTATTGGTTTAATGTGAATCATGTGTAGTCAACTTGCTGGTGCAAAGTAAAAATAAACCCTTCCTAGAGGAATAGAGTATCATTCAAAGTCTCAGATTAGCTGTAGAATAAATCTTAGTGATTTTTTTTTTTTTATCGGTACCAGGAATGGAACTCACGCCCTCACTCTTGCAAGGCAGGTGCTTATGACGCTGAACTAAATCCTTGGCCCACAGTGAATATTTTATACTTGTTAAAAATAAGCATAACTGAGTAAGATATGAGAAGAAATAAAAGTTAAAAATTAAACTGTAGAAGATATACATAGATTAGCAGAAAACACAGGTATTGTAATTAAGATTCAATGAATTAAAAGTCAGAAGTATTTTGATAATAATAAATTATAATCAAACTTAGAGAAATTCTGCATTTTGAAAAATATAATAAACATAATGAAGAAAAAAGATAAATGGAAAAGTTTAAACGTAGACAGAAATTTAATTAGTGACTTAAAAAACAAATTCACAGGAAGTACCCACAGCTAATGAATGCTCTATCTTCAAAACCATTAACCCTACGGTTAAATCTAACAAACCTATAATTTTATCATCACCATGAGATACAATAGAGCAAAAACAAAATTTGAAATTCAAATATCTGAAGATTTCCTAAATCATTCTAACAATATTAAGTCAAAACTCACTGTAAATATGAAGTGGATAAAGTAAAAGAAATTTCATTTCTGGCATGGAGAATGATTATCATAGAGAAGGAGAGAGTAAATAATTAAGATTTCTCAAATATAAAATAAATACTGCCTTCACACAAAAATGGTATAAGTAGAGTCAGTAAATTAAAGATCTGATATAGTCTTGTAACAGAAACAAGAGAAATCGGAAGACTATTAACTTACTATTAACGTACTATAAGTATTAACTTACAGTGCAATGTTTTGAGAAAATGTTTCAAAAGTAAGAGATAAAAAGTCATTTTCAAACAATAAAAACAGTAAATATTTTCAGTAGATATATATTAAAGAAAATAAAGGACTATTTCAATTAGAAGGAAAATAATTGCATAAAATCATAGATATGAGTATGAAAAATGATGAAATGTACAAAATCTGAGTATATGTAAAAAATTACATAAAACATTAAAAATGAAAAACAAAATAATAAACATTTTGAATCAAAAGATACATAGAAAAACATCAGAAATAGTGTACAACTTGGAGTAATGGAGAAAGTGTTAGAGTAGTTTTGAAATCTTAGACAAGTGGCAAAATTACCATTTCAAATTAAATTTTAGTAAGTAAAGCAAAGTTGATGGTATTAAATAACTACTATACAAAGAAACTATGGGAGAGCATGTTAAATAATAAAGCAATATAATTGAAAGAAGATAATAATGAAAGAAAAATGTGTATAACAGAAAGAAGTAGAATAACATTCTGTGATATATTTGATTGTTAACATCAAAAATGAAAATCAATGAAAAGCATTAAGTATTAATGAAAAAGGCATAGATTTTCATACTAAAGTATTTCTACCTACAGGAGGTAGATTCTAAATTGAAGGGCACTGGAAATTTCATTGATAAATTATTTAAAAATATATATCCAAATGTCTAATGTTGATGTAGCTATAATTGTAACAAGAAAAAAGCAAAAAATATTCCCAGAAAATATGAATTCTTAATATATATCTAATGAAAAGTGTGCAAGTTCTCCAAAGTAAATTTATGCAGTTTCATTAAGAGGAATATAGAGGTTCCAAACAAATAGGTAGATTTACCATTTTAAAAATTTGGAAAATGTGATACTAAAAACATAACATTTTTCCTAAAATTGTGAGCCAAAAACAGCCATAAAAATCATGAAAGGGAAAACAATGTTGGAAAATGTAGTCTACCAGATGAACCTACTTGTCACACAATGAAGTGCCATTAAAAGTCCTGATAAATATGTGACTGAATAATAAAGATTTGCAATAATAATTTTCTCACATATATGTGTAATTTGCATGAATTGAATAGAAATAATGCAGTAATTAGGAGGAATAGAAATATTACATTGAAATATTTTGCGATTTTATTACATGGAGGGATACACTTGAATCAAGTCATTAGTCAAGGTTGGGGAAATTCACTAGGTGATTAAAGCTGAAATTATGCCAAGTTTAAGTGGGTGGAGAAATAGGAAATGATGAAATGTTTAACAATGAATTCAGATTATATTGGAGAAGTACAAGTCCCATTCTATTAGATGTCACATGTGCAGAGTTCATGGTCCCACATCTTTGAGGCATGAAGTTATAAACAAAAGGAAGAAGTTAAGGGTGCTTCATAGAAGTAAGGAGAGAAGAGTAGCTCCTAGACTTCCAGGAGGGATCCCATCTTGGGTGGTAAACAAGGCCTTTTGTCAGAGGTTGATACCACAAAGTCACAATGTGGGTATTACATGACACATGCTACAAGCAACCTATAGTATTACAATATAGCTACTTAGATAATACCGATTCAACATGTGACATACCAAGGATACATGGGAAGTTGAAAAGCTTCTTAGAAAAGAGATAGTTGGGATACTCTGGTCACCCACCTGGGATACTGATGCCTATTTAGACTTAGTGGACAAGGTTGTGCTAATTGTAGTGGGATATCAAGTCGTTCTTTATCCCGGGCATGTGGGCTTGGCGTTGCGTATTCATCTTGAGGCCTGACCATCTTCAAGTACACCTCCAGCCACAGTACTGCAGTCTTTATTCTTGTGCTGTGTTCCTTCAGAACCAAGTCTCTCTCTGACTGTACATTAATTTCTAGCTAACTAAGCTTCCCATAGGATAGAAACGAGGATGTAATCACATGCATGACATGTAACTACAGAGCAGAAAATATAGAAAGACAAATCATGAAAGTCTTGAAGATAGCAATACATAGGTATCAATATATAGGTATCTTTGATAAGAATAAAAAATTTAAGAATGGCTATTAAGTTAATATTTTAGGTTGTTTCCAAGATGCAGCTATTACAAATTGTGCTGCTATAAACATGGGTGCACATACATCGCTGTGGTATGATGTGAGAATGTACTCGGAAGGGCAATATCTGCTCAAATGGGACCTGTAATCATAGTTTATACCAGTCTACACTCCCAACAACAGTGTTCCTTATTCCCCACAGCACCCTCAGCATTTGTTACTGGTTGATTTTGTTTTGTTTTGTTTTGTTTTGTTTTGTACTGGGAATTGAACTCACAATCAAGCACTTGCCAGACAGGTGATGTACTGCAGAGCTATATCCCTGACCCATACTGGTTACTTTCTTGACAATAGCCCTTTTCAGTGAGAAGTGGAATCTGCGCTATAATTTTCATCTCTCAAACGGTCAGTGATGTTGAACATTTTTCCGTATCTTTATTTGCTGTTTGTACCTCTTCATTTTAGAAGTACATATGTAACATAGATGCCCATTTTTTAATTGGGTCTTTGAATTTGGGAGGTCTGATTTTTTGGGGCTCTATGTCCTCAATAGTAATCCTTTGAGGAACTGCTGGCATTTTTCCCACACTGTCGGTTTGTCTTGCTGTGCAAAAGTTTTTAATAAGATGAGATCCCAGTTGTTGATTCTTTGTAATAGTTCCTGTGCATTTGATGTTTTATATACAAAGTCCTTACCTACACCAATGTCTTCAAAAGTTTTACTATTCTATTGATATACAGTAATGAAACTCTCAACCTACTATGTCTGGTACAAGCTCATGGTCTCTAAAATGGAAAAATGAATTTTAGGGACAATGGAGGTTAAAAGTAGAATATATTTATTGAGAGAAAGAAAGCTTCTGTCTGAGAGAGACAGAAGGGGTCCTGAGCAGGTTGTAAGGGACTCTGTCTTTATAGGGACTTTTACAGGGTAAAATCACGAGGTTAAATGGGTCAAAGGTGAAGAAAATGGGAATTTGCATGGTGGGCATAAGGCAGGACAGAACTGTGGTCGATGAAGAAGATTAATAGTTTAGGTAACATTGATTAAATTAGGAGCAAATGGGGGAGCGAGTCACATAGTAAGACTGCATTTTTAACAGCAGGGACTCTTCCTGTTGTGGGGCAGGATGCTGACTCCTGACTTCCTCAGGGTGGTAGAGACTATTTGGACTGTGGATCCTTAGGATGTGGTTGTATTTGCTTTGCCTTTTGCCCTGAGATCTGGCCCACAGCAGGAGGTGATTGTCTCTTCCAAGGCTGCGAGGTATCTGAACTTCTGCTCTGGCTCAGGGCCCAGCCCTGTCGGACTGCCTATAATATTCCTAACTAACTCAGCTGCCTGTAACACTATCTTCCAGGAGATTTAATATTTCTGTTTTAATGTTTAGATATTTGATCCATTCCAAATTTAGTCTAGTGCATGGAGGTCCAGATAGAGGTCCAGTTTTAATCTTCAGCATGTGCAGAGCCACTTTTTCCAGCACCACTTATTAAAGAGGCTGTCTTTCTTTCAGCAAATATACTTGGCACTTTTGTCAAAGATAGGGTGATTTAGTATGTCTGGATTGTTTCTGCAACTTCTGCTCTGTTCCCCACTGAACTTAGGGCCTGTTTTTTGTTTGTTTTGACAGTACTTTAATAAATATTACAATTTGAAGTCAGGATTGTGATGCTCCAGTCTTGCCTTTGTTGTCCAGAATTGCCTTACAGTCACCTTTAATTCTCACCAATGGAAGAATAGATAAAAAAGATGTGGTATTTTTATACAGAGAGTGCTACTCAGCCATAAAGGAAAAACTTGAGACATTTATAGGTAAATGGATGCAACTAGACACCATACTCATAAGTGAAATAAATCAGACCCACATTGTTTTTTATCTCTAGTGCGAGAAGATGAAAGAATATATCAGTTACAAATTTATTTATGTATCAGTTGAGATAGTTATACTACTAATTTCTCTTAGGTCATTAAACAGAAAGGTTTGTGCCAATAGTGTTTGGACAACTAAATGTAGATATCTTTGTATTCTGAATAATATAAAGATAACTATACAATGTATTAACCATTCTTACCCTCTAATTATCATGTTTTGAAATTTTTTTCTCTTTAAAATACAAAGATTAATATTTTAATTTAGAAATACTAGTGAGATCAGTTTGTAAAGATTTTACATAATAAACATGATAAAAGAAAATATTCTATTCTCTTACAGTTTATCTCAGCAGTAACTTAAAAGGACTTGTGAGTTTCTACAGTTTCCAACTAAAGAGTGTATGAAAAACATTATTATAGTTAAAAGAGCAAAACAAACAAAATGAAAGTGAGTTCTTATTGACAGTAGAGATATATTAAAGAGATTGTTGTATAGGTGCATATTGCTTAATAAAATAACCCAAATTATACTCATTACCTATCATAAACCCCATCTACCCTATGTTACATCCTATTTAATATTTCCTTTATTATGTGAATTATTTAAATTAGCATCTTAGCAACTATGTTTCCTTGATATATGGTATTGTCAGAGAAATAAGAGACAGACTTAAAAAGGCAAGTGCACCAACAATATGGAACATTAAATTATTTTAAATGAGCAATGTAAGAAAGAAAAAGTAATTTCACATTTTTTGAAATGCTTTTAAACATATTTCTATTAGGTCTGAAAAATATTATGCTTCTGAAATTTTAGGACTCCTAACATGTAGGAGTAGAAAAATCTCAATACCAGAAAATTCACTGTGAATCTTGACAATTTAATTCAATTTTGTCACTAAGATGCAAAATGAAACAGAGAAGGGTATAAACACATGGCTGAGTGAATCTATTTATCTTACTACCACTATAATTCAGACTAAGGCCATTAGCAGTCATCCCTTGCTAGCACTGGTTTTAAGGTCATTCATTTCATAATCAGACCTTATAAAAATGCAAAACTCACTCGGCAGGAACATGAGTGTGAAACAACAGTATCAGCAGCAAGAAACAGAGCTCTGGGAAGGGTATTTGATTCAAGACAGGATTCCAAGTTGAAAACATACTTACCCACTCAAGAAACAGCTGATGCATAACAAGCATATGTTCCCTCTGATCTCTAGTTTTCACTTTCCTTTCTCTTCCCTGGGTCTCTTACATTTCTTTGAAGATTTCCCCTGGCTCTCACCTTATCTCTTATCTCTTACCCTCTCAAAATGACAGAAATTGGCAGACTAACTGGTGAAGACATAATCTACCTTAGGTTGTCCTTTAAAAGCTACAAATTCCAGGGTTTAAAGTGCGTACAGAAAAGCAATGTAACACATCAACTGGAAAGCACTCTCCCTGTGAGTGAACAGACCTCTGCAAACAGCATGTTCCACTTATTTGACCAGCAAGCTCCGGAAAAGCAGAGACAAGGCAAAAATAAGCTGTTGTGTCTCCTGAATGCACATTTACTTCTATATAGAGAAATAATTATAAATGTATGCACATTTATCTGTCTATGCATGCATTGTGTGTGTGTGTGTGTGTGCATGTAGGTGAGCACATACAGAATATTTAAAAAAAACATATTTTCCCATGCTTAAAATAACAGTAACTATTGAAATACAGAGAAATTGTTTCAGATAGTTTGAATGTGTTTCACATTCCCAGAGCTCTCAATTTATGACTTTGGGTCACTTTGGAAATAGAACACATTGATTGACACATTGGTATAATTAGTAGCTTGATTTCAGTATCACACACACACACACACACACACACACACACACACCTAGGTAAAGAACGTACATAATGCAAATATGTTTATCTTGAATTCCCACCATATAATAAACAAGGCACTAGAGATATTTTCCTCAGACTTAGAAGGCATGCTTGAATAATATCTATCATAAAATGTGGTATTTCAAAATTTACTTTTAGGAAGCTGTGAAGTATATACCAAAGCAAAATGTTTTCACCCATGATAATAGTCATTGATTTAGTTTTGTCTGTGAGCATTTTTACTGAATTATTACATACATATATGTGATTATTTGATTAAAGCACAATATGTACCAAAGAATATACAAATAAATTATCTGTACAACTTTTAACTTTGTAAATATTTTATATAAATAACCATAGCTCAGGAATGATATGTTGTGCATTTTTCTTTCTTTTTTTCATTTACTCATTTACATTTTTTATAGTACTGGAATTGAAAACAAACCCTTCACAAAAAGTTACATACTTGGTTCTTTTATTTTTTATTCTGAGTCTGCTTAATAAGTCACTAACTTCCCCAGACTGAACTTGAAGGTACAGTTGTCCTGCTTCAACCTCCCAATGTGCTAGAATACAAAAGTGTGCTCTATGTCAGGCTAGGAAAGATAACATTTACAAAAGTCCAGCTCCACAGCTGTTTATTAAGCCTACAGAGCTAACGACTGCTCTTGTGTCTGATGAGATCTTTTTTTAATTTTAAAACAAAGAAATAATAAAACAATGATACAGAATTTGAAAATAAAGTAATAGGAGATTAACATTGATCAATATATTGCATCTTGTTAGCTCCAAAGTAGTTGTTCGGATTACAAAATGTAGGCATGAAAAAATGATCAAACCATCGAACAATGAAAGTATAAACTCTTCTTTCTGAAGAACAGATGTTAGTAGTAGTATTAGATATTAGTTCAAGTAGTATGATGACTTCTTCTATCAGGAATTTGGAGGCTACATTTGACCTTATATAATCTGAGCGAGAGCAATTTGAAGATGGTTTTTATTTCAGTCACCATTGTATTTTTGTAGTTTAGGCAGGTTTTTATGTAACGTCAATATATTAATTTGCATATTTGTCTACAGTTGACTGCAAGAAAATAATAATTTATCAATACAACCTTGATAGACACTTGAACCTTCTGTTGACTAAGAACTGTGAGGCATAAAGCAGTTATTAACATAGCTTCATAACTTTATTATTCTAATATTTTTCAGGTTAATTTTCTTTTTATAATATATTAGGATATACATCGATATATTTGAGTACATTATATTGTGTTTAAAAATATAAACTTTCCTCTAGCTCCAAATTAATAAATTTTAAAACATACAAAATGCACTTGAGATTTTAGACTCCACATTTGTGCAAGTGGAAAGTATTTAGTAAAAACCACCGTTTACATTCTAAATTTTGATCTTTCCCATTGTTAGAGATATGCCAGATAGCACTTCATCAGGCGTGTAGCAGCTACCAGTCAGTGGCTGGAACACAGGGGTACACATACTCTGAAATGCACAAATGAAGTGTCTGTCCACGTAGAGAAGTCTTGATTTCCCAGTATATCATGTGTATGGGAAATGATCAAAATTCCAAATTCAATGTTGAATGTATGTAGCTTTTTCATCACGGTAAAGTAAAAAATGTACATTAAACTATCACAATTGGCAGGTCATCTGTACTGTGTTGCTAAGCTATGATGTTTGCTATGTTAGATGTATAAATACATTTTTGTTTATACAGGTTTGCAGTCCATAATGTTTATAATCGTTGCTTGGAATTGGTACACGTACATCTTAATTGCTTTTTCTCGTTTCCATCCTTTTTCTCTTCCCTACCTTCATCTCTTGGTCCCCTTGCCATTTGAGAAATATGGACCTACTTACTTGCTATTATCTATTTTTATTAAATGCTTTTTACTTGTATTTTCAGTCTATAATGGGTTCATCAGCACGAGGCCCCAGGTGCAATGTGAGACACAGCCATACGATAGAGACACCCACTGGACACAGGTTCCAGTGTCCAAACGTGTTCAAGCCCCTTATATAAATGGTGTATTATCAGACTCCCATGCTTCACATATTTTATATCATTTTTGTATTTTATTAATAATACCTAATATAGCAGAGTCCTATAGAGCTTATTGCTATAATGTAATATGTAGGGAATAATGACAAAAAACATTTTTATATGATCAATATAGAGGCAGGTTTCCTTTGTGTCTTATGTTTACTGTTGGTTCATTGGACCTGAATAATATTCTTTGAACCTTATTTTGGATCATCATAGATTTGATTTTGTCACTTCTGTTCCAATATAACCTCATTGCCTTGGGATTTTCTGGGGCAGCATTTAGCAACCTAAGCTTCTGGCAAAAAACAGCTGGAAATATGAAGTATTTTAACAAATATGTGTGTCTATTGAAAGTTTGGAGAGCCACTATGACAGGATATTAGAGACAGAGATCACACAAAGACAGAAAACAGAAGAGAGGACATGTGAGCGGGTGTTTCTCTGAGGGCTTCCGAGCTCCTTGATGTAAAGATGAGCAGCTCTTGTCACGAAGCAAAGGAGTCAATAGAGTTTTACTCAATGCCAAAGTCTGGGCAGATAAACAGACATGGGGAACTCAGTGAAACTCGGAGGGTGGGGGTGTGGTCATCAAAGAACTCAGTGATTCGTATCTTCTGGACTGTAACTAAAATGCCAAAAATCAGAGTGGGTAAACTGCAAGCTAGAGAATGGCTTACAACTGCAAAATCCTAGTTTGTCATTTAGCAATCTATGCCAAGTATATACATGAATCAAGTAAAGAGGAAAGTAAAAATATTTAATCAATATTCAAAAAAGAATCCCTTATCAGCGTCCTTCATTAGGTGATATATTACATATATACAGATATTATATTAAATATATTAGACATATTATATGCATGTAGTTAAAATTTAGATGTATAGCAAGTATATTTTATTAAATATTGATATTTAATAAAGGAAAACACACGATCAGAAAACCAGAGAATATGACCCAGAAAGACAGGACAAGCACTGGATTAAAGATCACACGTTAAAGGAGGAAATCTGGGGGCTGCTGAGCACACTTTCCTGGAGAACCAGAGTGGGTGATAATGCAAAAATTATACAGAAAATGTTCATGCTTTGAGGAAGTGACTAATAAGTTTTAGAAGTGGGGCAATTTTAATGTGTAATTTACGTTAACTCCATGAACAACAAAAATTTTTTCAGGTGCTTTCACACCTTGGTCATCAGTTTTACTTTACATGAAGAACCTAAATTATGACTATCCAATTAACACAAAGTTAAAGTATGGAATTTAAGAGTATATACATAGCAGTGGTTAGAGTTGAATATGCAAATTTCATTTTAAGTGAATCTTGGAAGCAAAAATGAGCCACATGTGGTGGAACACACCAGTAATCCCTGCGCTTGGGAGGCTGGCAGCAAGACCACTGTGAGTTGGAGACCAACATGGAATGCATAGCAAGAACTTGTTTAAAACCAAGGCTGAGAAGAGGTAAGAACTTGTCCTAAAATTAAAAAAGAAAAAATGATAATATGGTCTATTTAATAATTCATTGAATAGTTTTGAAATTTATAAATTGTAAAATAAAAACAAAAGGCTGCAATTTTTATGCCTGGAAAATGTTTTGCGAGATAAAAGAAGGAGCAGGAATATAGCTTAGTGGAACAGCACCTGCCTGGGAAACGCAAGGTCTTGAGTTCAATTCCCAGTACCAAAACAAAACAAAACAAAATGATAAGAGAGAAAAAAGAATCTTATTTTTGATTAGTGCTTCTAAAATTATGAATTAATTAAATTAATGCCAATATGTATTGCTTATATATTCTCCTTGAAAAACGCTTAATTTTAATCTAATTATAAAAGTCAAAGACATACATTTTTATCATCTAACACTTTGTTTCAAAGATTTTTATATGAGCATTTTATTAACCTGATGTCATATGTTAGTCATTGTTTGCATTAAGGACAACCAAAGGAGACAAGATGCTTTTCCAAAAATCCATACATATTGTTCTGAATGTCTTGAAATTGTAACAGTTAAGAATAGAATTAACAATGGATAAGACAATATATTTACATTGCATATTATAAATATATACAAATATATAATACATTAATCACAATAAAATTGAAAATAACAGAAATTCTTTAATAAGCTTACAAATTTTGAATTTATTTTTCTATAAAAACCAGAACAATAAATCAACTTTTAGAATTAGTGATGAATATTTATTAAAAATATATACCTATTCACATTGTTAAAGTTTATGTCTGATGTCCCGCCAAAGCTTTATGAGGTCCTGGGGTGGAGACCTTTGCAAGGTGACTGGTTCACTGTATACTGCTGGAATCGGCGTGAGCGCTGCACTTGCCCTGGAGGGGGTAGCCTGCATACAATATAAGGGAGGGAAAGTGGCTTGCTCCTCTCTTTTGTCCTTTTTGCTCTTGTTGCTTTTGGTATCTGCTACCCATGAGCTGTTGCCCCCTTGCCTCACCACCTTGCCCTGGAGCCAGCTGTTTATGGCCTGAAACTTCCACAAACTGAGAGCTAGATAAGCCCCTCTTTCCCTAATTTTGGGAGTTGGATATTTTGTCCCAGCAAAACAAAAGTAACCAACACATACACTATCTACAGAACTATTCTTAAAACAAAACAACAGTATTAAGTTGCCTAAATAATTCATCTATTGGATACTCAGAGAATATCCAGTAATGTTAGCAGCAATTAATAATTATTATTTTCATTTCATTGAATGGATAGACATACAAAACATTCACATGCATCCACAAAAATTTTATATATATATATATATATATATGTGTGTGTGTGTATATATATATATATATATATATATATATATATATATAATTGATAGTTGTGTTTTGGAAAGATAAATATAAAATAAAAAACTGTTTTTCCTAAACTATCATTTATGTAGTGATTATTCAGAATATGTGATCATTATAATACAGGACTTTCAAAGATTATTGAACTGGAAATAATATTTGCTAGATAGATAGCTAGAAAAATTAGGAAGCACTCCCTAGTTATTTCTTCCAACTTGCTACATGACAAGAGAAGAAAAGTGTCATTCACAAAATGTGACTAATTTGTTTTGCCCCACCTCACAGCTACCTATAATCAGCAGGAAAGGCAGGAGACAAAAGGCAACATTAGCATGTATGACTTTCCTCAACATAATATTTCTGGTTTCACAATCGCAATATATCATTTTAGATTTCAAAGCACTATTTATTTATGCATTCATTTATTATTTTCCCCTAAGCATTGCTGCTGCTTCACCAATTAATGGAGCAAATAGGTTCTTATCTGAACAGCCGAGGAAGAGAATCACAGCAGTTATTGGACACTGTGCCCTAAGAGATGACGACTGTATCTAGGAATTGCAAAAAATTCAAGGCAGGAAGCATCCTCCAACACTCCCTGTTGAACTTTTGACTTGGCAAGTTATAATGCTTCCAGCCCATTTAATGGGTTTGAAGTTTTAATCCAGCAGAGTGGTAGCAGCATCCTGTGGTCAGTTGAATGGACTCACGCTGCTTGCTTTGTGCTAGAAATCTTTTTATTTCTCTGGAGTATTCTTTCTCCACATGAAGGGAAACAATCAAAACTGGAGAACTCAGTTCCCATTTAGGAACATTAACACATAAAATGGACCTTTATACAGTTTTGCTCATTTCATTCTATTTTTATATAATTCAAAAGAAGGAAACAGGTCCTAATTTAAATACAATCTTTGTCAGAATTGGAAGCTTGTGAGATAAACAATTAGATTAATTTTTGTGAGTGAAAGCATTATATATTTTATACAAAATATGTTTAGGATGTCTCCAGATGTAAACATGAAGGCTTATAAAAATATGAAGGCTTATGATCAAATAAGAGATATATTTGTTAACACTTTTGAATTATAATTTATCCTATTTTTGTAACCAAATAGGATGTGGGATTATGCAAAATGACAGTCATGTCATTCTATTATCATTAAGAGCGTTTTGGTTAGATAACTTTTACTTATTGTCATGGTTTATGTCAGTGGCCCCCAGGCCTCATGTATTTGCATTGTACATTTGTGACTGGTTCATTGTCTAGTGCTTGGATTGGTAATGTCCGTGCTACACCCTCCTAGGGGGTGGAGTCAAGATGTGATGTAATGGCAGGAAAAAGGTGTGTCTCACTCTTGCCGGTTTTCGCCTTGCTGTTTGCAGCCGCCTGTGAACTGTGGCCCTGTCATGCCACTCTGCCTTGGAGCCAACTGAGTATGGACTGAAACCTCCAAAAACTCTAACAAACAAACCTTTCCTTTCCCAACTTTGGGCATCAGGTATTCTGTCTCAGCGATGACTAAAAAGTAACTAAGACAACTATTTATCCATATTTTGTTTGTATTAGATCATAAATGTACATATTAATAAACTATTAAATTAAGTGAAAATTAATCATTCAAGCAAATATCATAATTATAGTGTATTCTGATCTCTTCCTGAGTTTTACCTTGTTAATTATAAAGATGAAAAATAATGTATCCAAAGGAAAAGTGTTTTAAACTATTACAATTCAAAATATGAACAACTTTCTACCTCTGCTTTGCATGGGAATTGCCTTTTTATCTCCTTTTTATATAAGCTACTGGAATTGTTCTGATCAGTCTTAAAGATATATTGACATATTCAGGAGAACTGCACTTTTTGCCTCATACAGAGGTTCATTTTAGTGTCTATATTTGGACACTAAAAATGCCATTTTTACTATATCCACATTACATCAATTGATTATAAAATATTCATCAAACTTTTTAAAAATATATATTCTTTATTTTATTCATTGAGTGTCAGAAAATATGAATATGAAATTTTGCACTTTAGAAATTACTGAAATATTTATAGTGGCATGCAAAAAGAAAATGATATGAATAATCCGTGCCCATTTAAGAAAAAAATACATATATTTCTACTAATACAGATCATATTTACAGAGAGGCAAATTATATAAAGAACATCAAATAATATATTAAATGTGTTTTAAAACTTTACTTTCTTTATAGTTACTTTCTAACTATAAATTCCATTTATCCCTCACTCTTTTTTTTTTCTTCTTGAGACAGGGTTTTGTCATCTATTTCACACTGGCCTTGAACTCAGTTTACAGCCCAGGCTGGCCTCCAACTCATAGAAGTCTCCTGTCTTAGTTTCCCAGCTGCTAGGATTACAAGCATATGTCACCATTGGCAGATAAGAATTTTTCATTTCCATGCTGGTAATAGAACCCAAGGACTCACACATTCTACCATTGGGGTACATTTCCAGCCCTCCCTCATTCTTAAATCACTCAGTCTTTTCCAAGATCTAAAGAATCTTATCTGTAATATCATAAGTCTCAGATTTGAGAGTAAAGATTCTCCAACTGAATTACAGAATCAGGGGCACATGCCAGTTGTTGAGTGTAATATTCTGGGACCTGGTTCCTGAATGCCATTTCTCTTCATCTGACGTACAGCCAAAGTGTTGACCACTGTTGCTCTTTATACACAGCAGTGGTATTATTGCTTATATCTCTAACATCCTCACAAAACACTGTATGTTTGGAAGGTGATTGGATCATGGGGCAAGATACAATCAGTGGGCATAGTTTGAGATAGATTTGTGTAATTTCAAGAGTACATTTTTATCTCTGGCTTCTTCAGAGATTTGTTCCTCCAATATGTCCTTCCTATATGCATTTCTGTTTAGAGCCAGCTGTATTAGGACTGATTCAACTAAACACTTGTGCCAAATAAGCTTCTCCTGGTTTACTTTGTTTCAGTGGTGGGAAAGTGATGAAGACAGATTTTGGTACCACAGACACAGGATTGTTCCTGTGACTGTACATGATCATGTGGCTTAACGCCTTGGAACTGGCCTGGGAGGGGACTTTAAAAAGTTTTGCAGATGCTAGCTAGAGATTCCCTAGATTTCTGTAAGCAGAACTGAATAGGCATTTCTACTCCAAGAATTGGAGTGCTAATAGAAATTAGGACAATAAAGACCAGGCTCAGTGGAGTAAGTAGGGACGAGTGCTCCATTGGCCATAGGAGTCCATGATGAATTCAGAACCATGTGCATCCCATTCTGGCAAATGTATGTCTACCTTTTGTCCATGTTCTTAGACCTTTCAGAAGAATGAGTTTGAAGGCTTTGGAATACTGCAAGAGATCTTGTGAAGGAATTTTCACCACAGCGTGGGTACTGCTAGCTTCTTATAGCCAGATTAAAAGTGAGAATCAGAGGAAAAAAATCAAGTTGAATGATTTAATAAACGTGGACCTTGTCCAGAAAGAAAATACTTGCAAATTTGGGACCATGGAAAACATGATTCCTGAAATAGCATTAAAATGAAGTCAAATAATTTGCATCAAGATGTTAAGAAAAGCAATTTGAAGACATCTCAGGAGTCAGCAAAGCCTTACTCATTATACTCTTAAAGGTGCAAAAATATAAACCTTGCATTTGAGAAGGGAGCCCTCTTCTACTCCAGAAATATAGCAAGGAAATTGATTCCCCAGGATTCTTTCACAGTGTTCTGCCATGCAGTTATTCGTTGAAGTTATGTTGACAAGAGCGCCAGCTTTTGCCTGAACTGGCTGCAGACTTTGGCATCATCCATGTGGTGCTGGTTTTTCAAGCGTGTGGAATCCAATGGTTTTAGTGTCAGAGATACTTTAACCCAGTTATCAAAGTAAGACTTGAAAGACTTGGTGATGTGCCCAGGAGAGAGCAGTGCATGAAGCTCTGAGAGTGAAGCCAAAACACAGTGGAACCTAGACAATTAGCGACAAAAGGAATGTGGATTCTCTGTTGGGGAAAGCATAGGAGGTAAACAGCAAGCCCACATGACGGTCATTTAAGCTGCAACTGCCAATGCCACAGGGACTGGACTGGACAAATCCGAGTTTGTATCTCATCACAACTTGCCCTTGGATGCTGGACATGGGGATACATGATTTAATGTTTACCTTGCTGTATTTTGGTCTAGATTTCATCCAATTCTATCCTGCAGTTTCTGCACTTTAGAATGAGAATGCTTGTCCTATTCCAACCTACTGTCTTTATTTTTTGCAGCAACTCACAATTAAGAATTCTCTTTGAATCTCAGAGGACACTTTGGACTTGGGTTTTTCAGCAGTGCTGGAACTATTAAGACTGTAGAGCATGAAGGCTCTTAGTGCCAAAGTAACTGCATTTAGCATAATAATATAGATATAAAACTTTTAAGATTCAGGGCCAAATTTTCATGGTTTGGCTCTAAAATGTCCCCTAGTGTTTCACGTATGTGGAAGTTCATTGGATCACATGGGCACCGTGGTCATCAGTGATTGATGAGCTATTGATGAGCTCAGTCGCCAGCTGTGCTATCAGGAGGTAAAGCCAGCTTGGACATGGGTCACTGGAGAAGTGTGTGATACATTTGGTCCCAGGGACAGGGAAGTCAGAACTCAGTGTGAGGTCATTATGAAGTAGCCACCCTAGATATTTCCTTTTGAAAGAAAAGTGGCAAAAACCATCATTTCTGGGTAGCAACTCAGAACTCCAGAGAGGACAGGTTGGTACCTTTTTAATGAGCATTCGACCTTAGTAGCTGACAATGTTCTCCAAGAATCATGGCTTAGCTCTGAGTTTTGGGCTCTGGCCTTTGATTTAGTCATCCTGCAACATAGCATGCATCTCATGCTTGCATGTGATCAATGTTCTCAACACTTTTTCATGCTTATAATTAATTATTGGTGAATGTAAAGTGTATATTTTTAATTTTAGAGTTATTCCTTCCCTATTTAGTTCAAATAACTGTTTTCCAACCAATGTAACTTTTCAAATATTCTGAGTTTTCTGTGTTACTCAAATTATTCCATTAAGGGATTTTCTAGAGACCATGTAAACTAGTAAAAGCGCATATGATATACTTTCATTATCTCTGCGAGCTTTTTTTTTTCCCTTTGGTCTTTATGGTGTAAGAGTCACCATTTTAAATTTTTCTTAGGAGTTAGCTAAGGATTAAATATCATACCCTTGATTTTACCTTTACACCATGTTTTTATCAAAGCAGGCTTAATGTGATCTGGAAACCATTTCTGAATTTATGTTAACAAAAGAGCCTAGCAATTTGGAATAATTGTATTTTGGTTTCAAGTTTTGGTTTTGTTATGTGTTATGTTTTTGGTTTGTTTTTTGTTGTACATTAGTATTATTTATCTTTTCTTTAAAAGAATCTTGTCAGGACTAATGGATACACTATCTTATTATATAAATTGTAATAACTTCTTTTTGAACATACTAGTAATTGATTCATTATATCAATGTTAGTTTATTATAAGACACATACATAGTTTGAGGTACAAAAGCACGTAAGTTGTCAAGCCTCAAAATTTTAGTTTGATTTCTTTTATTTACTCCATTTCTTTTTCATTTTTCTTGTTGATAGTTTTTGAAATATTTTTTGATTCTTCTTTCTTTTTTTTTTTTTTTTTTGTACTGGGGATCAAACTCACAACCTCACGCTTGCCAGGCAGGCGCTTAAGCCACTGAGCTAAATCCCCGGCCCTATCTTTTGATTCTTGATTTTCATGTTAAGCAAAAAATTACTGCTTTCCTAGCAGAGAATTGTGCTTTTAAATGTCTTTATCGATGGTAATAATTGAAAGGAAAATGAGGCCACACGTGTTTTGTATTAATTTATATACTGAGATATAATTTTGGAAGAAATAAGTTTTTATGCTCATGAAAGTCAAACATTACTAAAGACTGTTCTAGTCCTTTCTCATGTATGGAAATTAATTCTGCAGCTTCCAAGACAATAACTCTAATTATGAAGCTAACTTCAGAGTATTCATCCAACTTTATGTGCATGAGCCAGACAATTTGCAAATAAGGAACTGACTTACAATATTAGCTTTGAAAAATGCTAATTGATCTTTTTATTACTGTTAACAACTTCTACTTATATCCTTTTTTGGACCTGATTTTGCTTTCTTCCTCAATCTCACATATAAGGATAACTTATGTGTTGGTTGCAATTCATCTGAAACCGCTGAAGGTTTTTCACAGTTTTTTAAAAAAAATGTTTAAAGTACTAATGGAATCTAAAATGGAGACCAAAACTGAAAAACGCCTGAAAAGACAAAGCAGTGAGCTCTCCTAAGTCATTTTAACTTGCAGGAATTGCAAACATAAACAAAAGTAAACATGAATTATTTCTTGTACAAACCAGTATTAAGGAAAAATGAAATTTAAGACCAGCCAATCTGAAGCTGTCACATAGCTACAATTATATAGCTTGGAACTACACAATAAAATGAACCAAATAAGTGGACTTATACCACTGTAAGCAAATTGTATGTTTCTGTTTCTGTCCTATAAAATTTGTCCTTGTGTTCTCTAGGCAGAGTCCATTAACTGCTTCCAGCTTGGATATATCTAATTCATGAGCTGCAGTGTACTCAAGTAAACTGTTAGAAATTATTCTGTTTACCTTTTGATGTAAATGAGAACATCGGTCCATGTATCTGTAGAAAATTTCTGAGAAACTTCCAGGTGCCTAGACAGTTAAAAGGGGAGATTTTTGGAATACTATGGGGGATTTTGGTTACATAAAGTGAGAAGAAGTAGGAGTAGGAAAGGGTTATTTGGGTCTGACTCTTGTGAAGAGAGAGGGAAGGATTGATAGGTCACGCAGTGCCTTAGATTACTGTGTAGAAACTGTGGTCATCCTCACAGACAGATGGAAAACATAGATTACTTATTAGAAGTGTCCTGAATTGAACAGGAAGAATGCAGAGCTATTAACTCCACTGTTTCCAGTTGTTGACCTGGAAGAGCTCAAGGACAGAGCTGGCACTCAGCACTGGCATGAGGATTGCGATGAATACTGTATGTGCAACTGCTATGAATGTCACCGATTTCCACTCTGCCGAGTACCTTCTTCCTACAAGACAGAAAACTGAGCGGTGTGCTCCTAGGGCTTGGGCACAGTACATTTCAAAATTCTTCAAAAGTTATGACTGTTAATATAGTTTTCAAGAACTATGTATATAAAATATATTATAACTATGCATTTTATATATATATATATATATATATATATATATATATATATATATATATTTGAGACAGGGTCTCACTATGCAGTTCAGGCTGGCCTTGAACTCATTTTGTAGCCCAGGCTGCCTTCCAACTCTCAATGATTCTCCTGTCTCAGCCTCCCAAGTGCTAGGATTACAAGCATGCACCACCATGCCCGACTGCAGTGTATATAATATTTATAGCTCTCTTCTATTATACTTTAAAAGGAGAGGTTGATAATGTAAGATCTATCAATTGTATAAAAAATAAAATAAATGATAGCAATAATAAAGTCAATTGTATAGTGATTCCCATGAAAGAGATTATATATAACCAATTATTTTGAATTCTAATCTAATTAATATCAGAAGTTTCATTCTTTTTATTAAGAACTAGTTTTTATATGTGAAATCTAACCATAAAATATATGGAAATAAAGAAAATATTTTACTAATACCTGTCTAATAGGAGAAAGATGAAACATATGAAATTGGTGGTATAGCATGAATTTTTTAAGGAAATGACAATTCAAGTGAACCCTTATAAAAACTATTGTTCAAACTCCTCCATTTTAATTTGATTAGAGAACACACACTTCTGTATTTTCTCTCACTGATTACTCTCAGAATACAAAATTGTCTACTTTAAATTTGCATGCTTATATTGCCAACATATACATAAAGGCATTTAAATAGTAGCAAAGTAACATGTAGAATTGTTTTGCATTGTGTGTCTTTGGGAAAATTTGCATTTCTTTCCTGCATTTTTAGAAAATGATGGCAACATATAAAATTACAATTAAAAATTATCTATTTATTTATTGGTACCAGTGATCCAACTCATGACCTCACACTTGCTAGGCAGGCACTTGTGTCGCTGAGCTAAATCCCCAGCAACAATTAAAAATGTTATAAGGGAGGAAACTTTGCATCAATATGGAAGTGAAAATAAATTCATATTTAAATATCCCTAATACAGAGGGTGCTATAATGGTCTCTTCAGACATTCTAAGAAATTTCATTTCTTGTTTTTCTCTTTGTGGACAGTCATGGGCAATAATTATTTGATGCACAGACAAATGCAGAGTAATACTTCCTTTTCTGAGCCAGATGAACTCAAAAGGGTTATACAAGTTCTAAGATATCACTGACTTTTATTAGATTCTCGACCTTGGCTGAAGATATCTGTCAAACTTAGCATTCAATTTTACTAAATTTTGGCTACCCTCATGTTTAAATCCTAAACACGTTTTTAGAAAACAATAAAATCACAGTAGGGAAAGGTTTGGTTACCTGATACCCTTCTAGTGACACTGTGGGAAAGAGTACTTCCATTCCCAACACCTGAGCAACTATATTTGTATATTTTGTACTTCCCAAAGTTAGTTTGATTTTCCTGGGAGGCAAGTTACAATTACTTATTGCCTTCAAGCTGTGGTCATTGTAGTCACCTTACAAGAGACCAGCAGGTTAGAAGCGGAGTAATGATGCTATTCAGGAGTACACCTCTGCTCGATTTTAACTATAAATTTATACACAGACACAGTAACCATGGCATGAAGAGACCAAAGTAGCCAAAAGTCTTCAGTCTTCATGATGTGTGTCTGAGTCTCCCAGAGGCATTCCATGGGGAGTTGTTTAAGTGCTAGGAAAGTTTGAGAGAAATCTAAAATAGATGATCTAATAAAAGAAAGATAAGTTTTAGTTATTACCATGATCCAACCTGCAGCAGTGCACTGTGGTTGTCTCTTTTATAAATGATTATTTCAAGTTTCTCAGGAACAAGATCAAGCTGAATTAAATTCGTAGAAAAGATCAAGCACATAGATACAAGAGAAGCAAAGTGGAGGATGTCGGGTCCCACCTGGTTCCTTGTTCTGAGAGATGTACACGAGCCTCAGACGCTGGGCCTACCAGCTGCGAATGAGTCACTGTGGAATCCTTCCCAGAGATGTATTCTGGCTGCAAACATTTACGACAGGGAAAGTCTAACTTTCTCTCAGTTGGACACTACAGGGTGACTGTCTAACAACTGAGTAAGATGGAATTTCTGGCTCCTAATTTAAACAACTTACAAGTGATATCCCTGTTCCAAAGCGTCATAAAAGGCGTAAGAAATTTAGAACTCTGCTGGGGTTGCACTCAGCAGCACAATGCCTGTCTGGTAGAGGGGAAGGGAAGGTCATGAGTCGGATCCTTGGTAACAACAAAAAACTAGGTCTAAAACATTGGCGTGAGTGATAAATAATTCACATATAATTTGTAACAATTGATGCTGATGAAAGGTGCTGATAGTTTTCTAATAAACTGAGTACTTGCCATCAAATATTATTTAAAAACTACATATACACATAAACATTTTAATATCCCAACATGAATATCAAAACAGATATCATTTCAGCATATGGAATATTTACTTGAAACATAAGTCAATATTTACTTAAAACACGAGGTAATATTTCTATAGGACATAATTCTTAATGTCCTGATATCTTATTTGAAAATTTAGTGTAGTATTACATTTCAGATTATACCAGTTATAATTTTACCTATAATTAAATTTGATTTACACACGTTTAAAATCACTGATCAGTGAACACACATGGATAGCAAAGGAAGTTCTGCAGCTGTTTTATACACTGTGATTTCTTTAACCTGCACTGTCAAGACTGGGAACCCTGCGGGGCTGTAGTGAGGAAATGCTTGCTTATCAGCTGTATAACACTGACTCCCGGAGCTTTTCCGTTCTCATATTTGAGTGACCCGAACCTTCATTGACATATATTTTTGTGTGAGTGAAACATGTAGGCAATACAGACTGAGAAATTATTGCACTATTAAACCTTAGGGCACATCAGCTAAAATAATTAGGCTCAGAGCATGTCCCTGCACAGAAATACATCAGGGAGATTTCTCCACGGCCTTTTGGCTCTGTATCACCCAGCTGACCTCCACTGGTGATCCCTGCTGATAGGCCTGTGCATCTTATGCTCAGAGGTCGTGCTGGTCCAAACATCATGAGTAAGAGGAACATTAAATCCGTAGTTACACAGAAGACATGGTCTTCTTACATGTGGATTTCCCTGAGCACAAAGACCAAATGGATTCTGCACATATTCTCCTTTCAAACACACAAAATCAAGCAACCAGAAATTAGACTTTGTTCTAAATATCCTCCTAGGTTCTGTTAAACAAAAGCTAATAGTATTTATTATCTCTTCATATGAACATACCTGTGCTGACATATGACAATTACTCACTACAGATTTTGCTAGGAATTCAGTTTTTAGTATGTTATGCTTTCTATTTCATATGGCTATCTTTACTGTATTAAAAATTTCAGTTGATGTACACATTTGAGATGAAATCTCAATAACTTTAAAGTTATTCAATTTGTTCTTAATTTTGCTTAAGCCTATTTAACATGTAGTTTGGGGCATGTCCCAATAGTTTTTGATTTTATGTGTTTGTAAATAGAAAGATAGTTGAAATCGCATTCCAGATGTAAGATAATTGAAATAGGATAAACTCTCTTTATGAGTTTATTAAGGATATAAAGAGAGATTGTTTCATAAACTTATAAAATACACATGCTTAGAGAAAAAGTATATTTTAGGTCAAATTTATAAAATATACTATCTTCATGATCTTATGTGAGCATTATGGATTTCTTCTTAGCCTAACACACAGAATTTAATGCAAACATTATATAACAACAAAATTACAAAGTTGCAGAATAAAACAAATAAGGACTTTTAAAAAAGAATTTTCCACAGCAAATGTCCATTAATATCAAAGTTTAATTTTGATGGTATTCTACTGTAACCAACCTAATTTCACTGGGGTCTAATGAGCCAGACCACTGTGAAATCCTTAATGTGAGTTGGTGGAAGATTTCTATAAAAATTATAGTTTGAATTATTCGGGTTTTATGTTTCTATCTTCCATACAGTTAACATGCTTATATGGGTGAATATGACAAAATTCTTCCTCAAATGATGTAAGAGCTAAGAGAACAGAAAAAGATGGAAGATACAGTTAGGAAAGTTTTGAAAATTTTGAAAAATGGTATTATGTTAGAATTTCATCTGTTTCTCCAGGAGATCAAGACCCTGAATATCATTCTAGTCTACAGAAAATTAAATGTGAATTCTCAGTTACGTATTCATGAGAGTTGGAGAAATTACAAATAGCTTTGATGTCTATCAGAGACAGTAATATCCGGGTTATGAAAATATTTTCTGTCTACATTTGATCTTTATGTATGTATTAGTTTTTCAGCAACTGACAGATTTATGGTTGTTATAATGCTGTGATGTGTTTTCTCCTAAAGCTGAATACTTGAATGGGCATCCTAAATGTCCTCATGCTAAGAGACAGAAGGGAGAAAAGGAGTGATACCTATGATAAATTTAAATAGTTCTTAGGGATGATAGGTAGTCAGTCATGGGTTCCACAACACATGTGTCTTATGACAATGCAGAATAAAAATCAGGTACACTATAAAACCAAAAATGAAACTGAAGTGGAAAACTGAGAACTTTACATCGTCAGTATCCATCACTTCACAATAATGCCATCAAATTATGCGTCTATCAATGCTTCCATGCACTGATGAAATTAAAGCTGCCAATATCCAATCAGCTTCCAAAAGCTCCACAATTGAACACTGCTGCATGGTGGATCTAGCCTCCAAAATGTGAGCCTTGGGGAAGCAAGGTTCATACCTCAGCCATCGCACCGTGTTTATTGCTTGCCCTCTTTTCAATACTTTTTTTCAGGAAAACTTAGAATTTAAAAGATGTATTGCATATCATTGTAGGATGAATTTTTTTTCTGTAATATCAATCCATCAGTAGCAAGAAGTTTCTGGAAATTTCAAGCAAAATGGAAGATACACTAATTTCTGTGAATCTTATATTGGCATCAAAATCTAAACAAATTCCTCCTGAAAATGATAAATGATGCCTACTAAAAACTAACAGTACTATCTTATATTCTTCATATATTTTAAATTAAGATTGCTTTAAAATATAGCAGGATAATTTTTAACACTTGTATGGTTCTATGATTCTCTGTCTTGCTCTCGCATATACATTATGCTTTAAATATTCATTTGGCTTTTTACATTTTAAATATTTTGAAATAAGTTAAACCCAAAAACATGTTAAATTAATATTTTAATGCTGGTATTTGAAAGTTAAAGATATACGCTAATTAATAGTTATTTGACAGCATATATTTTTATCAATTATTTTAACCATCTATTTTGATATCAGAAAAAATTTGGTCTAATTTGAATGGATATAATGCTTTGGAGTATTTAAGTAACTTTAACATTGGGGAGAATAAATGTGGCTATGTACTAGAAAATCAGAAGAGAATGAAATAGCAAACAAATCTAAGTAGTAGAAGGAGGAATCTTGGTGAAACTATTTCCACTACTTTGATAATTCTGTCATAGCATAGCTGGTGGATTTTCCCCATGAGTCATTTAGCTACAGAGGTTCTTTCTGTCTATGACTCTGTAGATGACAATGACTTTATTCTCATATTCTTCTGTTCCAAGAAAGGAAGAAAATTTGGGAGAGAGTACAACTTTCTAAAAGAATTGCACTGAATATTTTGTATAACATTTATCATTTCATGGCCTGGTGAAGCATAATTGCAAATAGAATTCTCTGCCAAGATAAAAAGAGAGAGCATATGAATTCTGTTGAATAGGTACCCAGTACAGGCTGCTAAACATTAGGTATGTGGGAGCTAGTACTTATCCCAGAAACAGAGCATGGAATAACAGCAGGAATAAACTACAGGTCTTTGAGCTTGCAATGATAAATTCTGTAATATAAAAATCTTTCTCAAACCAGAACTACCACAGAAATTATATCATACAGGGACCAGAAGCAAATTATCTCAGAATATAACTCATCACATTAGAAGGTAAGATTAATATTTAATTAATGCTTGCTAACACTTATAGATATGATACAATTAAAATTGTAAAGAAATTAGTCTGTACTTACTATATTAAGTAAATGAAATGCATTGTTAAATTTTCATTTTCCAATATGCTGGTCTTTTTTAAAATTTATTTCAGAACATGACATGATAAAATTACAGTTTGAAAGAACTAATGAAAACTTACATGGAAAAGGAAAATAATATACTTTAAAACAATTGATTAATACAAAGTAACAGGACTCTTTTTATTTTGAGATAAATCCTCATATTAAATGATTTGGACCAGGTACTGGGATTCTAATTTCCTATGCCTGTGCATGAAGCTGCCATCTTTTACATCTGCTTGCATCAGTCAATTTGAGTCCTAATGCATGGCAAAATCAAGAGTAACTGCAGAGAAAGCAGAAAGTATGGTAGGAAAAAGTTATGAATTATTACATCATTTTTATTTGTCTAGAAAGTAATTGTATTGATTTATCTTTTCTAAGATGTTTAAATCAAAGTAGAATCATCTTCTTGGGGAATTAAGTAGATGGCAAGATCTCATTTTAAAAATAAATATGTACACAATTTGTAAATTGCATAAATGTAAAGTACAATAACTTTTAGTTTATTGAAATGATCATTGAATTACACAATATTTAAAAAACGAGACTTCCATATATAGTAGTCTAGTGAAGTAACAGATAACTAGGAAGCAAGGTTTTTATACCTTATGTATTCGATCAAATAACTAGAAAATATCTCATTAATAACATAAAATAAAGTCCTAATTGTTGCAGCCTTAGAGTTAGTTTTACCTAAATTTCTTGCAACAATTTTATTCACTAGTATGCATCATTTCACTTGGCTTTGAGGTTGGAATGAGTCAATCAAAATGTGTCACATTTTTCTGGATAAACAGGAACCTTGGCATTAGACAAAGGGAAGTAATGGATCATGATTTGCTCATTTTGCAGAAATTATTAATGCTTAATGTAACACCAGCCAATCAAAAACAAAGCAAATGATGAATACAACTTCCAGGAATTTCCAAGGCAAGGAAAATGTGTGATTTTTCTCCTCCTATTTCTTCCTGCTGTTTAAAGGATTCTGAAATTGAAGTGGCCCCTAAGGTGACTCTGAGAATAGGGGTAATAAGTGGAGAAATCTGTCTCTGCTCTCCTCTGTATGGGTGAAGCAATTCTATTAAACACTACAGTCTCTCATTAAAAACAAAAATAAATCCTAATCAATGCCATGCATACTACACTTTGCTAGAGTAAAGCTTTTTAGATCAAACAGAAAAGTTTTACCTATTATTTATTCCCTTATATATGACTCAATTATTAAAGCACAATGTGAAAATGCTGTCATTAGTGATTAAAAGAGAGACAGACAGACAGAGACATAAATTAAGTAAAGATTTAGGACCTAGTGACCTTTGAATAAGTTGAAAATTTCTGAAGAGTTGTAAATATTATTAGTAGACATTAATTACATGACCATTATAAATTAAACAGAAAATGATGCATGAGATAAAAGAAAATTGATTCCTTTCAAATGTTTTTTAAAACTCTATATGAAGCTCAGTCTCTCATGAATCAAAGACTAAATAGTCTTGTCCTACAGTATAATTTTTCATCATTGAATGAGAAGTACATTTAAAAAGGTATGAAATGAACTTTTATTTATATTTTTCTTATTTTTTCTTTTGATGAAATTGGGGCTGCTTGATGGCTACCAAATATTTAGAAATCATAGCATATGATAAGCAGAAAAGATTTATAAAACTTCATATTCAGAAACAAAGTACTCACACGCACCTAGTTAATTTTATTTTCTAATTACTGCACTTTGAGCCACATGTTGTAAGTTTTGAAATCCAACATAGTATTTGTTTCCTTTATTTTAATGTGTACATAAATTCTAACATCTATTATAGCAACACTTTACTGAGGGAATGAATTATGGAAGAGACAAGATCAAAGTATTTATGAATCTAAATACATGAAGGAAAGAATCAAATTCTAAAAGAATTGCTCTAGAACTATCAAAAGTGGAGAGATGAACATAGTAAATGCAAGTTTTCAAATTACAAAGAATATCATTCCATCCCATTCCAGCACTAATATATAGTAAACCTTTGGTTTTTTAGAATAAACTGGTCTGCTCTTAGTAAAAGCACTTTTATATAAAACCAGAGAGAGGATTGAAAACAGTTGTGACCCTGTGTTCTAAATGTGTTACCCTTATTGCAAGACATCACTCCATTACTCATTTATCAAGTTAAAATTTCTTAGAAATGTTTGTTTGTATTGGGAAACACAGACCAAGTTAGTTATAATCCAAGATTTGACTGTATCAGGTTTAGAAGCCAGAGACATTCAGATATGGATACATATTGACACATACAGAAATATATATGCATCTCTAAAGTGTTAGTTTTACAATAGCTTACAATTATTAGGTATAAGAGGAAAATTGTCAAAATATTCATAATAATTTTGGCATAGATCAAGGAAAATATGGGATATTTTAAAAGTAAATGTTTCAAAATAAAGAATATGCTCCAACATAATCATTAAGGACACAATTTTCTGAAATTGATGATTACAACTATTTGATTATTTTAAAGATAATACTAATTCCTTCGTCTTTTTGCAAACAATCATGCAACTTGGGAGCCTGCTCTTATTTTACTCATGATGTCAAAAACAACATTGAATTAGCTATCCATTGTGAATCTGAAAAGACAGTTTTTACTTATAAAACTCCCCAATCAAAGACTGTTTTTAATTTTTAAATGTCAGCTTTCTTTTCTGAAAAATCCTTTTGTCTTTGTAACTATTTAGTGTGTCTTTCCACTAAATGAAAGGGTTTCCATCCCTCATCTTTTGAAGAGCACTCTGGGCTTTTCAATAGATAATTTCAATTAACCTTTTTATTCTTTGCTAAAAACAGTGTGTAATGCATAACTCCAAAGTTTGTTTTGAAGATTAAAAAGGATGGTGATGCATACAAAGGTAACTGAGAGTGTGTATCACACCAAAGGGACTCAGTACATGCTAGACTTCTTTGTTCTCCCTTAATAAGAATTCTACACTTAGATTTACATAGGGACAACATATGAAGAAAAATGCCTTACAATTGATAGTAATAACACGTTTGAAACCTAACATGTGTATTTTTATGTATAAGAAATACTTGAACACATTGATATAAAAGCTCTGAATTTGGACAACACAGGTTTGAGTTAGGGTTTGATCAGAAGTTGTTTTTGTGCTGAAAAAACATTAATTTTTCTGTCCTTACATTGATATTTAAAATTTGGAAAAATTACAGATTCACTGATATATTATTAAGAATCAAAGAAATAATTTTGGAGAAGTTACACTGATCCTAATATACACAAATTTATTAGCCAGTTTTAGTCATAATATTATGAAACATAGAGTGCTTTCTCAAAGATTAATACTATAGGTTAGCTTCATGATAATCATTTAAAAGATATCAGACAAATGAGGAAAGGACAGTAAAATGATAGTTATGAATTTGACGCTCAGAATAAAATCCATTCTAAGATATTTCCTGCCCAAAAAGAGGACAGAGAATCGTTTGTTGAGTCTCAACACTAGGTTCCAGGACTTTCAATAGTGATTGCTTTTCCATTGAGACTGGACAGTATTTTGGCTTGTTTACCATTTGGAATGACAGAATGCTCATGGGGATTACTGACTGAGAAAGATTCCTCTAATTCCTTGCTAAGAGGAAGGTAGCTATGCTGCTCCCCTTAAGAGTTGTCAGCCACAAAGCAAGCAGTGTAAGTTGCTCACTTAACATTGTGATCTCCGGTTACATCCATTTACCTATGAATGACTCAAGAGTATCTTTCTTAATGAAGCATAATACTCCCTTGTGCATAAATATCACATTTTCCTTATGTCCTGTTTGACTGTCTTGCATCCATTCCGACTCAGTGATTTCTCTCTTATGCCCTTTCTGGCTTGCGGGGAAGGGAGCTTCCTTCCAGCTATTTGAAGAAGGTATTAGAAAATGGAAGGATGTTCCTTGCTCTTGGCTAGGAAAAGCCAATGTTGTGAAAATGGCCATACTCTCAAAACTGTTGCACAGATTAACACAATCCCCATCAAAATACCATTGGCATACCTCACAGATCTAGAGAAAACACTCCGAAAATTCATTTGGAAACAGAAGAAACCTAGAATAGCAAAGGCAATTGTGGGCAATAAAGGCAAGGCAGGAGGCATCTCAATTCCTGACTTGAAATTATACTACAGGCTACAGTGATAAAAATCAGCATGGTACTGGCAAAGAAATAGACCTGAGGATCAATGGAACAGATTAGAAGATGCAAGTATAAGTACAAAGAAACTCAGCCACCTGATATTTGACAAAGGGGCTAAACATGTTCACTGGAAGAAAGATAGACTCTTTAATAGATGGTGTGGGAAAGATTGGCTCTCCACATGCAGAAGACTGTAACTAGACCCATGCCTATCACCATGCACAAAACTAAACTCTAAGTGGATCAAAGACCTACACATTAAAACGTAAGCACTATATCTACTGGAAGATAAGGTAGGTAGAAGTCTTGGAGACATAGGGGTAGGCAGAGAATTCATGAACAAAATGCAAACTGCACAGGAAACACTTCAAAGTATCAACAACTGTGATCTCATATTATTGAAAAGTTCTGTACTTCAAAAAAAATCAACATCAGAGTGAAAAGAAACCCACAGAATGGGAAAGGATTTTAGCCAGCAACCTCTCAGACAAAGGACTTATATGAAGAGCATATAAAGAATTGAAAAACATCAAGCCCCCCAAATTCAAAGACCCTCTCCACAAATGGGCAATGGAGATGAACACACAGTTCTCAGATGAAGATATACAAATGGCAAATAAATACATGAAGAAATGTTCACCATCACTGGTCATTCGAGAAATGAAAATTAAAACAACACTGAGATTTCATCTCACATCGTGAAGAATAGCTGCCATCAAGAAATCAACTGATAACAAACGTTGGCGAGGCTGCAGGGAAAAAGGAACACTGCTCCACTGTTGGTGGAAGTGCAGACTGGTGCAACCACTATAGAAATCAGTATGGAGAATTCTCAGAAGATGAGGATTGGAAGCTCCATTCAACCCAGCTATTCCCCTCCTCAGTATTTTCCCAGAAAAACTGTAAAGTTCGTATCACAGTGATATATGTGCACTCATGTTTATAGCAGCACAATTTGTAATAGCTAAGTTTTAGAAACAACCAAGATGCCCATCAACTGCAGAGTGGAAGAAAAGGATGTGGTATTATTACACAATTGAATATTATTCAGCTATGAAAAAGGATGATCTTGAGGCCTTCATGAGGAAATAGAGACAATTTGAGACTGTCCTTATTGGTGAAATAAATAAGAATCATATTTATAAATATCACATTGTGTCTCTAGTGTAAAAAGTAATAAGAACTGTAGGAGTAATAAAACCCAAAATGCATAATTCCTTCTGTAAAAAGAGAGGAAAAGAAGGTGCTTTAAAGGATATAACTGCATGTATGTTTAAGTGTGTAAGATGAATGACCATATTACTGTTTTTGTTAGATTGTTGAGCAGAACTGTTAACAGTCTCACTGTTTAAATGTCTACTTTGTATGCTTTAATTTTGTAACTTGAACAACTATTTCCAATGATGACAGTATGTAACTTATCAAGTAGTGATATCTTAGTGGTTTTTTTTGTTGTTGTTGTTGTTCTTTTTTTCCCCTTTGGAATTCTGCATTGCTGCTACCCTTTTCTCTGTTTTGTTTGGTTGTCTTTTTTTTTCCTCTTTAAATAAAATTTGAAAGAATAGTCTGAAGATAAGTGATGAAATAGTCACAGTAAAATCTTTTATTAGACTTTTTATTCTTTTCTAGTTAAATTGACAAATTCAGTTCTAGTTAATTTCACTGGAATATGATATCATTTAAACATAACAGATTTATACATATGTTGGCATTAATTTCATTATTTGCTACAGTTTCTGTGGTGTTAAATCCTCTCTAAAACTAATTATGAGAACCATAGGTTTAAAAATGTCAGAGAAGGAAGAAAGGGAAAAGAGTGGGAGACAAAGAATGTAAAACAATTATAAAAGGTCAAAATCTGATACCAAGATTTATCATATAATTTACAAGGCATTGTTCCCAATGAAAATTTGAAGCCCTGTTAAAAATTTAGGAGTTGCAAAATATCATCAATAAAATAATTTTGACTCATTGGTAGGTGAATATGTCACATTTCCATGAAAGAGACTTGTGTGGAACAACTGAAAGAAGTTACTGAAAAATGATCTTAATGTTACCCGAAATCAGGTAGGAAAATAAAGTTAGCCAAAAGTACATACCTTTTTAAAATTTTTACAGTCTATGCTAACTTTAAATAAAGCTAATAATTTCAATTTTGCTTATTTTATGACAATTTGTGGAAAAGATGAATATTTCCCACTAGAATAGCATTCATTACATATTTAGCTAATTACATTTTCCTAAAAATGAAATGTATACCCTAATATAATGATTTTATTATTCAATAATTGAAATTTACTGAAATAGCTTTTTCTTATATTTTTCTTTTATCCTGTACTTCAGCTATTGAAATTTTAGATACCCTCAGCAAGAATTTTTGTTTGCTGTGGAGATATATACTTTAATGTAAAAAAAGTAGGTAAATCTCTAAATAAAATGCTTAGACCATGCATAACACTATTCATTGTTTTTAACATCCATTTGTATAATCTGTAATAGCTCAGTTTAGGAAAACTACGTTTTGTCACTAATATGGCATTTCATGTCTACCTATATTCTCATTAGTCTTTCCATTGGAAGTTTTCTCCATAATGAAATTATTCTTTCTGCACCATTTGCCCTGCCCTTTTAAAATAGAACTAGTTTTGCATCCTCTGTTTCTTTATTATCTCTCCTCCGGATTAATACCTTACGTTACAGTTTCTATTATCTTTTCTTCTGACTAGTGTTGCCTGCTTCACTGAGTCAGTATTGAACAGCACAAATTCGGTCTCCTTGAAAGTGTGCATGTGTGTTCACTCTCTCCTTTCATTTCAAACTGTACTCTTTCTAGCCTGTTGTGTTGTCTCACTGTTGTGATGACTATGAAACTCCTGCTTCACAGGGACCAATTATTCAGCTCACTCTTTGGTTGATGCTGAAGACCTGTGAATTTGTCTCCTACACCGGTCAATATATCTTTTTATATACAGGGACGATCTCAAAATATGGTGAATGTTTAATTTAAAAAAAAGTGATTACAGTAAAACACATATTGCCATCAATTCCCCCCAAAATATTACCACTCACTGCGAACATACTTATGCCATTTCTCTTGCCACTTTAGGAAGCAGTGCTTGAAGTCGTTTCTCATGAGTGTTTTTAGTGGTGTGGTTATGTTTTCTTCCACCTATTGGGTCAATTCAAAATGTGAACCTTTATGGTGATTTTGGCCTTAGGGAAGAATCAGGAGTTACAAGCTTCCAGCTCTGTTACATAAAATGAAGGACACAACACAATGTTTGTATTTGACAAAAACTGTGCTAAAAATAAGCTCTAATTTGCTTCAGAATGTGGCATAAGTAGATAAATATGTGTGAAGAGAAATATTTTCAGAAGAATCAAGACCAGGTCTCTTAATATATTTATTTTAAATTGAAACATTCACTGAATTTGTGAACACTTCTTGCACACGTGTTTTTTTCACTGTTCCTGCCTTTTAATTCTATTTTTATATTAAAGACTCTTGTATTACACTTTCATATGTCTCCTGTTTGAATTTTCTCATTAGTCAGCATCACACATGTTCAGTATCGGTCTATCCCAGTGTGTGCTTCTATTGACATGTCTGAATGGGTTACTTTGTTGTGACCCTAAATGGTTCTGTATTTAACAGCTGAAGATTGAATTCCACATTTTTATTCAAATTCCTCTTCCCAGAGGTCTTTTTCCAGTGGGTTATGCGCAAAGAGGAGATAATAGCTTGTGCTTATCAAACTTACATGATCACAGATGTTCAAAACAATAAAACAACAACATATTGCAAATAGATGCTAATAAAAATGGGAGGAAAGGGCAGTCCAGGCCATGCTCCGCTGAAGGTCTTCTGCCTTTCCTTTGTCATTATTTCTTCTGTTTTTCATTGAGATTTTATCTTGCCAGAGGAAAATCATAACTAAAAAGTACATCGCTAAGCTTCTTTTTCACTTTTTAATGTTATATGTTTTCAGAGTAAGTCCCATTTTACATAGTAAATCTTGACATTGTCAGTACAGACTGAACACAGATGTCATGTCCCTTTCATTTTCTCCGCCTTCTGTTTGTTGAGTGGTGGCATTGTGTAGATCAGATTTCCATCACTGTGACAAATATCTGTGATTTAAAAAAATATGTGATTGGCTGTCTATTTTTCTGCCATTAGCTGTCTGTTTTTCTGTTCCACTCCACTGTCTGCCCTGTTCACTGAGGCCTCTCTGCCACTGTTCCTGAAATGCTCGTATTCTTGTTCTCTCTCCCTAGAATGTCCTTCAGTATTTTTTGTAGGGTTGGACTGGTGGTCACAATTTCTCCGAGTTCCTCTTTGTCATGAAAGCATTTTGTTTCTCCATTAATTTCTAGAGAGAGTTTTGCAGGATACATCAATCTGGGCTGGAGATTGTTCTCCTTCAGCGCTTGAATTACTTTACTCCAAGTTCTTCTTGACCTGATGGTCTGTGTTGAGAAGTCTGCTGTGATTTTGATGGGTTTTCCTTTATAGGTGATCTGTTTCTTTTCTCTGATGGATTTTAATATTCTGTTCTTATATTGAATTTTTGGGATCTTGATTATTATGTGTCTGGGTGTAGCTCTGTTTTGGTTGCAGGCGGCTGGAGTTCTGTATGCTTCATACCTCTGCACATCATTTCTTTTTTCTATGCTTGGAAAATTTTCCTTAATAATTTCTGTGAATAGCCTTTGTAATTCCTCTGTTTTGATTAATGCTGTTATATACTGCTGAGACATCATGGTAACCATTGTAGATCACTTTGTATGGTGGTTTTATGTAACTTTTTTGCCTCATGCTTTTCTAGGAATTGTTTTATCTTGCTTTGTTTTGTTTTTACCTCTAATACAGAAAAGATAGATGTATATTTAGAGACTCATGCATGTGTAGAGCTTATAAACAGTTTACGAGAACCAACTATATAACACATGGTGAAACGAACAACTACTTTGAAGAAAAAGAGACACTACAATCCCCAGTGCTGATTCCATAATGTCATGATGTGAAATCCAGCAAAACTGTCACTTTTTGTTCAAAGTGATTTTAGTTTGCTTTGTCTTGTTTAAGTTCAACACACATGAAGGTATGGACAGCTGTTTTGAGGAGAATGAGAGACACTATGACAGCCATTCTTGGCTTTCCTAATGTCTGGTCTTGAAGACCTGAAATGTCCTCCTCGTCCTGCAAAGATCAATTCCATACTAGGTTGTTTCATGTGAATTCCCTATATGTAACGATATGGACAACTATTTGGAAGAAAACAAGAGTCAATATGATAGAGAGTGAATATCTCTGATTGTCTAGTTTTGAAATTTATGTCTCTTACATTGCTTTCTTGTGATCTGATTTGCTCTGTTTTGTTGTGTTTAATGTTACCCTTTTGATATAATGCATGTATATTTGAGTGGGTAAGATGGATGACCATATTGCTGTTTTTTGTCAGATTGTGGAGCAGAACTGTTAACAGTCTCACTGTTTGAATGTCTACTTTACATGTTTTAACTTTGTAATTTGAACAGCTGTTTCAAAGAAGTCAGTATGTAACTTGTCAAGTAATAATTTCTTAGGATTTTTTGTTGTTGTTGTTCTTTTCCTTTTTTCCTTGGAATTGTGTATTGTTGCTACCCTTTATTCTGCTTTGTTTTGTTTTCTTTAAATAAAATTTTAAAAAAATATGTGAGATGGAAGTGATTCTTTTGGCTCACCGTTCAATGACTTCCATAGATGGCCAGTTGCTCACATGATTTTCAAGCTTAAAGTAAGGCGTTTCGTTGCAACACAGGACTTATGATGGAGAAGTTGTTCAGCTCACAGCGGCTAGGAAGTCAAAAGGGAAGAAGAAAAAGGCTAGGCTCTCATGGTCTAGTTTACATGTTTGGCTCCACCTCCTTCTAAAAGTTCCATTATCTACCAAAAGCACCAAGTCAAGAACCGGGACTTTAACACACAGTTCTTTGGAAGAGATTTAAGGTCCAAAGTCTGGAAGATACTACTATAGTGTTAGAAGTTAAAACTTATAATTCTTTTATTTTGTGTGGATTTCAACTTATTTTGAAGATACCTGTGATTCATTCCAGTTCTTATTTTACTTCATGGTTTATTTTTGTTTTCTATCTATGTATTTTCTTCTATCTTCATTCATTTTAGGAGACTGTAATATTCACGTAATTTAGAGTTCTCCTATTCACTTCATTCTGAACTAGCTGTTCCTGATTTGTAATGGGTGTTCATAAAGCCGAAAGTCATTTTGTTTACTCATCTTCTTAAAGTTCCTGTGTTTGACTCTTCTTAGAGAGTAAGATACATTTTGCTTGAAGTTGCAAAATAATCTTGAAGTTGCATTATAATCTTCAAGTATGCAGTAAAGATATACTTCAATTGCTATAGTTTTACCTCTAGATCGCAGAGGTGACAACTTGTATAAATAGAGAAGTGTATCAGGAAGGGCAATAGAAAAAATGGCAACTTGTTAGTCATGTTTGTTGCAGACATACAAAAGGTGGATGGGCTATATTTTCTCAAAACAACCTTTGAGTTTTTTGACTTCTAACAGTAGAAATACAAACTGCATGACACTCCACTTAACATGTTCACTAAACTACAAGTCATCTTCCAGTTGGCATCACTAATGATTCCCAAGACTGTATGATCTCTAGTAGACATTTCATGGGCTAAAAACTACATTGTAGGGTTACAATGGTGGCCTTTGCTGAATAACCTATGTTCATCTGAGTATGAGTGACAATAACAACAATAATGAATAAATAAATCTGTATTTTTGAATAAATGATTCTAAAGAATTTAGGTGCCAAAATATTTGAACATAGAAAGGTAACCTCTAGCATTATATGCCCATTTATACATGTATGTATAAATGAGATGAATCATTTCAATCAAGTTTAATGATGAGCTTTGATAGAGTACTAACAGGGAACAAGGGACTATTCAACTTAGGTTGAAATTTTCAACATTAAGTGAAATAAAAATTCATTTCTATAGAGAAATTCATTGCATTTCAAGTGGCACTTGCTTAATGGCTATGATTTATCAAGCAGCAATAGATATTCTGTAGGAATTACAATTTGATGACTAAAATACAGAATTTAATGTGTATGCAGGCCAGCATATCATAGTTTAATGAAAATTACATCAGGTACCCTTAACTAAACTATAGAAAATACATAATATTTTCTAATTAAATTTTACAACTTTCAGTTTTTGAAACATTAAAATATGCAAAATGTTTTGCAAATTTATTTCTGTACGATTAAATGGAAACTAATAAACTGCAAAAACAACAACAACAAAACATAAGATTGATCCTGGTATTGAGCAAATCCTCAATGAAAACTAGCTAACACTACTTTTAAAAAGTGATAACTAGTTTGTTTATGTATAAAGCCAGAGCTTCAAGGGACACATTTAAGAAAACAACTGTCAAACATGTATAGTATTTTACCTTTAAATGCTGTTATATTTGTTGCATTTAACATATTTTTAACATGATATTTTTTAGGTAGATTAGACATTTTTGGTTTTAATTTTGCTCTTTGACTCAGCCAACATTTGAAAAAATTGATAAATTTTCATAAATAATTCATTTCAGAGTAAATATTTAGTAATGAAATATTAGATTTCCTACCTTATAAATTTAGATATATCTATAATGGAAAAGATATATGTTGTATTCCTCTCAACAAAAACAAACCAGGTAGATTTAAAAAACCATTTTAAGTTTGAAAATCATCAGTGTAACATAAATTACTTATAATAAATGTACTTTAAAAGTGTAATAAATGCATTTTAATTCTTATTTACAAAGCAATAATTTCACCTGCAAAAACCTGTGGAGAGGGGCTGGGGATTTAGCTCAGCGGCATAAGCGCCTGCCTTGCAAGTGGGCAGTCGTGAGTTTGATCCCTGGTACCGATTAAAAAAAAAAAAAAAAAACCTGTGGAGATTTCAAAGCAATGGAATAAGTTATACAAAGTGACAAATCCAGTGTAACATAGGTTGATGAAAATGGAAAAGTGTTTGTTTTCTTCATTAGAGAAAAACATAGTGTATCTGGTATATACACCCAACACAGCTACTATGTCCTAAGAATACAAGTACAAACAGTAGCTTATCCATGTCCTTGGAGATTTTAAGTATAGAGAAGGGAGACAAAGCCTCTAGTAAATTTCAGATGGCAAATGATAATGTTAGCCCTGTGCTGGAAGCCAGCAGTGTGTGAGGGATAGGAAGAAAACTAGACTAGCCTGTTATTTCCAGATAGTGCTATGCTTAAGTAACCCCTTATAGAATAATAAACATTTCACTAGGCATCTGTCTTAGTTACTTTTCTCATTGCTAAAACAAAATACTAAGCACCCAAAGTTAAAAGATGGATGGTTTATTTGGTTTCAGTTGGTACTGATTTCAGTCAACAGCTGGCTTCAAGGCAGGGTGGAAAGGCAGAGGGGAGTCACAGAGGAGAAACAGTTCACCATGTGGCAGGCAGAAGGCAGCAAGCCTTGCTCTTTCACCCCATCTAGGCTACCGGCTTTTGGGCAGGGCCACCCAGAACATGCTAATTCTATTCAGTGGGCTAATTTAATATCACACACGCTTAATTCCATTATTACATACTCTAGATCCAGCCAGCCTGGAAAACCTCAGCTATGAATGCATGAAGCTTTGGGGGATATCTAGGTACAAGTCATAATTGCGTCCGATATGGGACATGAAAAAGAAAAAAAAAATCAAAAGAACATTCAAGAAGAGCACCATACAGTGTAATGTAGGCAAATTGTTATATCAAAGTATAGCAAAAGAGACTACATAGTAAAAACGAAATCACATATTTTAAAAACCTATGTGTGAAGCTCAAAAATAAATGTTATAATGAAAGTATCTAAAGATTTTCAAGTATGGACGTGAATTGATCCCAGAACATTTTTAGAAAAAATTATATTTAGCAAAAGTGTAGCTGATAGAAAAATGGAAGAACAGTCAGGAAATTCTGTCGGGTGTTATGGTATTCATCCAGACCATTCATTAGGCCATGGTCTAAGCCCATGGTCACGATAAATGAGAGGAGAAAATGTGCTAGGTCTTTGTAGAATTTTGTGATTCATTACATATGAGAAATGAAAAGGATACATTCATCATAACATAAAATTTTCTAAAAATATTTTTAAATTATATGTGGAATGAAATCGTCACCTATTATCAACCTAGTATATTATTGTTAGAATTTTTAAACATACTTCAAGAAAAGATATTCATGAAGGTAACCCCTAATGATATTATCAAACCTCTGAAATTCATAATTTATATCTAAAGAAAGAATACTACAAGGAAAGTGATAGGATGTAGAAAAAAATCTTGATTTTTCATAAACTGATTTCTGCTAATTGACTTTTAATTATTTTTAGATAGATAAAAACTATCTTGAGACTGATCTCTGATTAATGAAATGATCAAAAATCAAAAAATACTTTTGGGGATTTGATGATTCAAGTGACACTTTATGCTCTAAATGATTTTGCAAGTATTTTAGCATCAATATATAACATAGTTTATATATTTCAAATTAAAATAATATTACTGGCTATTTAGTTCTCATTTTTATTCTAAATGTTGCCTATCATTATTAATATATTGTTTGTTCATATTTGCAGGTTATTAACAATGGCTTACTTTCTACTGTATGTAAAATAAAATCCATGATTGGTGAAAACTGGAAAAAAGGAAAATTGTAAGTATATGTGTGTATATATGTGTGTGTGGTATGTATATGTGTATATATATATATATATATATATATACATACATACATATATGATGAAGTTATCTCCTTAACTGTTGACAACTTACAGTTTTTCAGAATCTAGATGCATAGAATTTAAGCTTCTAAAGTATTGACATTACAGCCACATTCAGTTTTCTGCAATGTTGCTGAAATCTAAGTGCACTCAATTAACAAAATCTCTGCATCTCACAATATCTGGTTTGTTTGTGTGGGATATTTCTGTTCACTGTTTCCTTCTGTGTGGAGAGTAGCTTGTATTAGCTCATTATCATGGGCATTCTTTTACAACTTTTGTAGATTTGAGTGGACAAAAGTATGTTGTAGATGACTGTGGTTAGACGAACAGAAAATTGAAGCTCAGCTCCTGGTGGTTCTTTTTTGGGTACATCTTCTGAAAACAATTCTGCAGCACTATGCCTTAGTTTTACAGGTTATAGTCACAACAAAAGGTTAACAGTGATTGTGATATCATTGTAACTTGCAGATAACCACAACACATAGCCATATTTTTCAAGTGTTCATATGATAATAAAGTACTATTTTCATTTCCAGCTATTCTTTCTTTTTATTATTCAGTTTCAAACATGAACAGAAGAAAATGATATGGCCATCATTGACTAAAACCTCAAACCTCTTAACACATTAAGTTTTAATTTTAGAGCAAGGAAGCATTTGTTTTCCTATCACCTTCCAACCTCATATGAATGTGCACCATAAGAATGTGCATCAATATAGTCATTGTAAAAAACGTAAAAATGAGTAGTGTAATTGTAGGAAAAGAAAATATTAAAAACTTAAAATACTTATTCTAGTTTAGGTGTGTCAATATTTTCTGTTGCACTGGGCTCAGATATTTTATGTTCTCTGTTATGCTCTCTGATGACAATTTTTTTAAAAATAGAGTTAAGCCACATGACTACCATGTTTTTACATTTATGAAATCCTTTATGGATCTAAATGAAGTCCTTTCTTAGCAAAAAACACTCCCACCTATAATGTTTAAATAAGTAACAAACAATAAAAATGTAAAGGGAGTTTATATTTTAATTTATAACACCACTAAAGTTTTTTATTGTATGGCTGAAATTAAGGAACAAAATATATGACTGAAATTAATAAGGAAACTATTATCTACATTATATCCTCAATATAAACTCATTTTTAAAAAAACACAATGATATCTACCCATGATTTGAACATTAACAAAGTAAAAATGTATTTCTAACTAAACAGAATTCCTTCTATAGCCAACTAAATGATCCTGAAAATAGCTTTACACCAATGGCTTCTAATTGAAATTTAGGACAGGACCTTAATTTCACCAGCTGTTCTCTTTGGAATGGAAAGTCTGTTGAAAAACACAAATCTTCATTCAGGGATTTACAAACATGTGCTATAAGTGGTCAAGCAAGATCTTAAAACAGGGAATTTTTCTGTTAAAGGCAGTTTATTTATATGTGTACGTATTCTTATATATAACTGCTTCTTTCGCTGAGAAGAATCTCTTTATGACTGTGGCTTTATGAGAATAAGGATCTACGCACTAATGTTAGAAGATCATTAAGACTGATTTATAACTCAAAATAATATGTTATATATTTATTGATTCTGTTGTGTACCATCACCCAGAGGCTGAAATAATATCAATCCAAAAAGTAATTTACAAAAATCATATTCAAATATTTTATATTTAATCATTTATTTTACAGACTTGTAACAATGCAACTGCATTTGACAATATTTATTTAAGAAATGATGAGAAAATTCACAATAACACATTTTAAAAATCTAAAAGTGTCTAGTGCAAGGATGATAAATCATGATCAATAACTTTTGCCAAAATCTGTGAGATGAAAGTTCTCCTGGGCATGTCTGAGCATCTTATTTTGTCCGGTTAGTAATCTCATATGAATTTGTCTTTATGGCTCATCTTACACTTCCACTTTTGCTTTTTTCAGAAAATGAGCTATCTTCATGAAACACAGAGAAGATGATATATACCAGTGTATCTACCTGTCATTAAATATATATCTACATTCCTATATTATCTTTCCCAAATTTTCTCATAATAAAGCAAGGTGTTTTTTTCCTTTAGCCAAAGGCCTGTACTTTCAGCGCTTGAGAGACTTTTTCTACTATCCACCACCTTTAACACCTTCAGTTCCTGCTTTCTTTCATGCATTTTAAAGTCTTTCTGTACTATGTCATTTCTGTCAACAAATATATATTACACCATTCTAAAAATGAATTACACTCTTTTAGAAAAGCTTCTTTCATTTTGCCTCTGATCCTATGTCTAGCTAGGCTCTCTTCATGTGATATTTTAGAGAGTTGACTATGTAGGTCATTCCCTCTTCTGGCTACTCCTCAATCTTGTCTATGAATATACTACAGAAGATCATCAATAAAAAATGATTCTTTCTTACACGAACATCGATTTCCATATTATCAAACTCAAATGCTGATATTTCAATCTTCAAGTTGTGAAACTTTATTTCTCATTTGTCATGACTGTCTCTCTCCCGCCTCTCACTTGGCGTCTGATATTCAGTGAGGTCTGTTCCCTTCAAGACTCTCACTGCTGCTTGTCTGTGTCTTTTCTTGGATCTACTTTATTACCCATGTTTTGATTTTTCCTATGATACTTCCTGGGCCTACTTTTTAAAAACTTATCTCCATAGCTAGGCCCTAACTAACTTCATCCATTTGAATGAGTTAAATCATATCCATATGTAGACAAATTCTAATGCAGATAATATTCCTTCCATGCAGACCAATAAGCAGCACCTAACACAAATATTCAGTGTTACATAAATACATATGTATACCACACATATTCAATGCTAAGCACTTGATTTTGTACATAGGTACTGCTTCTTTCAATCACTGAGTCTACCACAGTGTTAAAGATTGTGCCAGGGAGTATTTCTGGAAGCGTCTCATTTCATTCCTATTAGAATCCAACTACTTTAACATAGAGAATGAAGTCCTACATGTTACATACTCAGCCTAATTTAGGACCTTAAAAAAATCTACTGTACTGCTGAAATTTTTGTTTCCACAATGATGAAGTTGTCATGCTTTTGGCTAAGTTATTTGCCAAGTTCAACTAAAATATTGTAGTGGGCATTATATGCAAAGCAGTCCTAAAGTGGTATAAAAACAAACTATGGAGTCTAAGACTCAAAGTAGGACAGACAAGTAAATTTCTTATTGCAATGCATACATGCCAGCCATGAAAACTCAAAAACATCAACAAATCCAGAAATGATGCAATATGAAAAACTCTAGACAGAAGACCGGGGAAATAGGTGTCTAGCACAGAGAAATCTTAGGTAATGAACACTGTATTCCAGCTAAATATCACTGAAAGACTGTAACTTTGATCCAGGAAATGTCCAGACCAGAGAGACCATGTTGGGAGGTAGGATAGTCATTTCTCCTGTCCGCCACCAAGTGTAGCTTCTCTGTGATGTCAGGGGAGAGCACAGGCAGCCTGGATTTGCACCACCACCTAAAATAATGAGGTCACTCTACTCTTCCTTCCATCTGGACTTGTGTGAGTGCCCAGGGAACGATGGAGATTTCCATTATTGTTCAAGACGGAAGGACCCACCGCAGCCCCTGTGGAGACCATGTGAGAAACAGAATTCCCTTGGTGGCACTGGTGCTGTGGAAAGCCAAGTGGGGAACGTGGTGTTCTCCTCCTGCAGTAACGCGGCAGCGCACGGCTGGCTCCTCTTCTCTGGAGGATTGCTGCATAGGAATATATGCGGACCTACGCTTTGCGGATACTTCCTGTAGGGAGGAATAGAGAATAGGAAACCAGGAGAAGGGAATGATGTAAAGAAGAAAGGAAGTATTTTGATACAACAGGAGCAAGGCAGAGATGACTTAATACTGTCTAGAAATTAATACTGAACCGGACCCACATGAAAAAGGACACAATAGTAAGTCAATTGCTGAGTGAATTTGAATCCTCATTGGTGTAATGACATAAATAGTGGCAAGTTTTGATTGTTGGGGTTGTAAACAGCCCTGAGAAAGAGCTAGCAGGGGCTGAGTATGTGGCTCAGCACCACAGAGCTTGACTGGCAAGTGTGAGGTCCTGAGGTCCATTACCGGTTTAAAAAAAAAAGTCGTCATTACACATTACATATATAATTTTTTAAAATTATAAAATATGTATAATTCTAAAGGTCGTACTGCACTATCTTACATACCCCTCTTTGTAATGATTAGAATGGAAGATAAAGCCTGTGTTTTATTCTGACAAATATTCAAGGAAATATCAGTGAAAAATCAAGAAGCTGTGTGTTTACCATGCACAAATCCAGCATCATTTATTCATTTCCAATATAATCCTAGTGCCCAGTTCTAAATACCTTCCCAGCATTTTGATTTGATTTGTCAAAGTGCATAAGCTTAATGATTTGAGAACATTTTTCTCTCTTCGGTGCTTAGAAATGGGTTTATGCTCTTCTGATGTCTGGGAGCCAGACTTTATGTTTATAGTGGAGTGCGTTTATTTTCTCTGAATCATGGGTCAAAATGTACCCGCTCTGTAGCTTTTACTGATGTATGTCATCTTATTACCTCAACTTTCTTAATAATGAAAAAATGGAAATTCACTGAAGTAAAAGATTACTAGCAAATTCAAAATTCAGTAGCAACAAGAAAATGCAGGCTATTATAATTAATTATTGTGTTCCAGCACCTTTATTATAGTACTCTATTAACCCTTTGCTATACTATACATTCTTAGTCTTTCTCATGCTATGATAATGTATATACATGTGAATGTAGGTAAAATATTTTACTTTTTAATGTAAATTTTATCATTATAATCCTACTATCATTTGCCATTCCTCATCATGCACATAATTCATGACATCACTATATATTCATATTTATAAAACAAATTAACAAAGGAACATTGTGATTCTCTAATACATACATTCTGGAGAAGTTGTAAATTGACATAAAAACTATTGAGATTCAATGATGAGGTGAATACAATGTGATTGATAGAGTAAAACCCAAATATTTACAGGTTCATTGATTAATTTACAAGAAAATGGATCATTTGTAATTTTTTGCTTAAAATATTTGGATTAATGTCAACAATGCCACCCTTCACAAGTGTGAGCTGTCAAGATTTACAGTGCTGTGGTGCTCTTTCCTTAGAGTAAGCAAAGTATACCAAATCCTGGTATCCACCAAACATACCAAATACTCAAACCCAATAAAATGACGTGTTCCTGCTTTTTATAAGGTGACTTTAGCAAGCTGCAAATCACCAGGTTTATATGTTTGTTTCTATGTCATTACAAAACTGCACTGCATTCTCTTCCTGGTGTTCATAGAAATGGATTCTGGCAAATCAATCTGTTTATTTATTGAGCTACAAGGTCTCACTATGTAGTTCAGGCTGGCCTTGAACTCATTTATGTAGTCCAAGCTGGCCTCACATTAGCAGTGATCCTCCTGCCTCAGCCTCCTGAGTGATGGGATTATAGATGTGCACCACCACGCCTGGCCACTTAACACATTCAATAAGTGGATTTAATTTTTTTAAAGAAACCACATTACTCCATACCTTTAAACTTCAACATTATAAATATCTTTATCTTCCACTAAAACAAACAAGGAAAACTGCTTTGCAACTTATTCATGAACTATTTTTGATATTTTAAAATGCATATGCAGATCTTCATGTATATTACAGGAAACCATTCCATCATGCATATGATATTTTGTAAAATCCTCACCATATAGTTTACAAGCATTTAAATCTGGTTTGCAGGAGGTATTGGAAAACATTGGAGATGCTGTCTTAGAAAGTCTTAGAATATTGAAAACGGTAAACACAGATTGATGGAAGATTATGATCAGAGCCCAGAAAACCAGAATGCTAATAGGGATGCAGAGAAAAGTAAAGACAAAGTTTCTGTTAGGAACAAAGACTACATTGGCAGTGGGATGAGAGGCCCAGGGTGTTACACCTTGGCAGACAATTTGTATTCCTTTTGTCTTTGTGCTGAGAATTTGTGGGGGAATAAGATTAAGGATTGTAGACAATTTGATCCAGTACAGGAAACAGTCAGGTTATGGTGAGGTTCCTTCTGGGTCTTTTTATTCAGATCTTTGATGTACATCAAGAATAAGAAAAAGAACTAAATAATTTGAAATATTTCTACTTTCATCAAAAAAAGTATTTGAAAAGTTAGTGCCATGGAGAGCACGGTTGCTGAAAAGATTAGTACTGTGGTTTAGAAGGACCAAGTCATTGGTGTGTGACCTAAAAGAGAGATTTCTTGTCTCCAGTTCCTCCTCTTTCTCTGCTTCGTGGAGGCCATGAACTTAGCATGCTTCTTAATTTTTTCATCTGTCATGCTCTTCTGTAATCTTCTTTCTCCCTGCTGACCATAAACTAAAACATGACTCAAATTAAATTTCTTCTCCTTGAAATTGAAGTTTTTGACTACTAAATTACAGCAAGAGAAAAGTGACCAACACAGATTTAGCTATGGGAGAAGTGGGTTACTAAACTTGCTATGACAGTATCTGTGCAGTTTAGAAGCTTTGCAGTTGATTTACAAGACATATTTTGGAAGCTTCAGAGATGCTGATGAGAGGGACCCTGAGATACAGTAAGTCAAACTGGATGCAAAATTCTGGTCGGAATTAAGAAGACCAAAATGATGGTAGTAGGCATGCAGACAGAGAAAGCCAGAGTCAGATTAAAAAGGTTTCACCTGGGAACAAATATTCCCTTGGCAATTGGTCTAGAGGTCAGGTGTGCTATACTGTAATGGATAATTTGTCTTCATTTTGCCCACATTTGGAGACTTTATGGGAGACTAAGATTAAAGGCCAGAGCATAATTAATTTGACAGTTGAAATTTCAAAACAGCCCAATGTTTAGGCTGTGCCATTAATACTGCTGGCTGCAATTACTCAGATGTAGAACAAACATCAGAGAAAAAAGCAAATGTGAAAAATTTGCCTTTTCATTAGGAAAGTAGGACCTGCAACATGCGGGCTACAGTAAGCATGGTTGCTCTTAAATCTAAAATCCTCCCTAGAGCCTCATATGGTCAGGAAGTGGCTGGATCACGGGGACACTATAATCACTGGTGGACCCAACCACTGATGAGTGCAGTAGCTGAGTCTGCTCTTAGGAGGTGTCCCTGTTTGGAAGTGGGTCACTTGAGACGGTGGCCTGGATAGTATATTATTATTCTTAGCTCCTTTCTTTTCTTTTTGTGCTTCCTGGCTTTCATAAAACCAAGAGATATCCTCTGTCATGCCCTCTTGTCATTTGTTTCTGTCTTGAAGCTAGCAAATTTGAACTGAACCCATTGGCAAGTAAGAGCCAAATAAATCTCTTTTGTGTTATGGTTGTCACATTCTCTACAGTTTGGAACTTTTTCCTTATATACATTACAATAATACAAGCATTCTTGTGATTTGTTTTATAAGTAAACTCTAATGAAAAGATATATCTAGTGCATGCTTAACAAGTACTGCTTATAGAGTCATTCATTTCCATACATTTCCCTTGAGTTTAATGTTTTACAGAAAATTTTACCAAGAGAAAAGCCCTTCCATATTAGCCTAATGTACTAGAAACCCAATTCCTATCTCAGGATAAGAATTGGGGTAGTTTTATGCATCATGAGGCAGTAGACATTTGACAGGATTCTGAAACCACACTGCCTAGCAGGAGAGATGCACAGCCTAGAAGAGACTTCTCTCAATTTTCCTGGCATTAGACAAGTGATCCCGGGCTGAGATGTTTTTGTACTCTTCTGTTTCCCCCGTCACGATCTGCCAACCTGTCACAGCATCTCTGCCATTGACTCGCAGTATCTGCCGACCATCAGGTGCTGAGGCGACTCAGCATGTTTTTAATTTTGGCTGTCAGCAACTGCACCAAGGAAAGAAAACAGTGACAGCACAGCAAACAAACTGGCATTTTATTTGTTCTCTTTTCATAAGGTTCCATATACAGTTGTTAAATTTTTGTCACTGGAAATGTCTTCACTCTTCACACCAGAGGGTCAGGTCAAAATGAGTGTTAACCGGTTATTTATTATTGAGAACATTCGCACTGTTCTCAACAGTCGTGTTAACATTTAACCACATTCTGCACTCGTGTGCATATGCAATTTGTGAATGCTTTTTCTGTGTGCGCCAGGAAGAACACACTGATGACACTGACTCATCCCATGGGATCTTTCCAAGAGTAACTGTGTATCTTCTTCAATTTCTCACCTAATACCAGTTCACAGACTCTGAGTCTGATCTAAAGCAGGAGTCCTCTTTTCTAGCTCCCTGTGGACCTTGCTGGAAGCTTTCCAACCAGCAGAGCCTGGATTTAATAAATTGAAGAAGGAGAAACAGACTTTTTTAGTTTTGCTTAAGTGAATTCTTCCATTCACGTGACTCCCACTCACTCATACATGTTGAACAAGAAAAAATACATATAACATATGTATAAAGAATATTTTCCCCTAGGGATTTAATTCAAATGATGAAGAGAATATCTATTTTAAACTTAAATCCAAGACCCTCTTTTTCCTAAGCATTAAATTTTATTAAAATTCTCTATTTGCTTTCCAGAAGGCTATTTCTCAGGGACATTGGATAGTCATAGAGTTGTTTGTGTCTGTATATAGCAAACTACTATTATGTTTATAAACAGTAATTTACTATTTGCATCTAATATAGTAAATTACCATTTAATTAAAATAAAATGTTTATTCATCATTTCACCTATTGTAGGATCTGTTAATAACTTACCTTAGAAACTGCTAATCTACTAAGTTAACAACATAAATATTACTATCTGCCTACAAAACAAATATGTACCTCTCTTGTCTCCTCATACCAAACTATAATCCCAACAGTTTCTTCAGTATCTTTTTTTTTCCTTCTTTTTTGAAACAGGGTCTTGCTATGCAGTTCAGGCTTGACTTGAGGATCACTTTGTAGCCCCAGCTGGTCTTGAACTTGCAATAAGCATCTTGCCTCAGCCACCTGAGTGCTGGAATTACAGGCATGCACCACAATTCCCAGCTATCAGTATCTTCTTTTAATATTTCCAATTTATCTGAGTGTTTCTGTAAAGTTTGAGCACTTGTTGTTTTAAAAATATGACTGCATTTAATCTCTGGAAATTTTTCTCCACTCTGTCCTTTGCCTATTTCTTGTCCCTTTAAGTTACCCACGTATACTACCCAAATAGTCTGAAGTTTATTTAAAATGTATTTTTCAAAAACTTCTAGATATAGATGATTTCTGGAATTGTGGTTTGAGAAATTTAGTTGATTCTCTCCAGTAAAATAACAGTAAAGTTAGAAAAGTTAGAAAAATACATATATACACACACAGACATGCGCACACAAACAAACGCACATAAATACACAGACGATAACCATTTGAATTCTTTGAAAAGTGTCTTAAAGTTGTACTCAAATAATGCTTCATTTATTAACACATCCTACTAACTCTCAGTCAGAACAGCGAGCCTGTGGTCCCTGATTCATGATCAAGGTTGCTGGAAAGAGCCATTGGATTCATCACTCCCACTTCAAGCCTGTAGACCAGAGACTCCAGCTAAGTGAACTATGAGAAAGTCTTCCATCCCTTCAAAGTTTAAGCTCCGAAGATGTGGAACCTAAGTTTGTTTATGTGCATAATCTCCCTTATCCCACCCATTCCCAGGAAAAACCATTGCCACTTATATGTGGGTTATGACTAGAACTTCAGATGGAGTAACGTTAGTCTCTACCAGAAGCCTTGGGAATCCATTCCTTAGCAACACCCTCTGTTCCATCATGGGGAGGACTGATACAAAACACCCTGAATGCACTGGCCTTGCCTCAGCCACCTGGATTCCGCTTAGGTTTTTCCTGTCAGACCCAAATATTCCCTCCTATTTGTGTCCAGCAATCTCTAAAGTGAATAAATGCTCTACTAGTTCTGGGTCAAACCTGAGTCATTATCGCTACTGTCACCAAACTGCTTGGGGTTATGAAATTGTAGCCCCCTAGTCAGATAATGACCCTTATCTGCCCACTAGGTATGACTGCCATAAAGGCTACATTTTATTTGGGTCTAAGCAATTGGGAGATTCTTCCTGGAATGGAGGAAAAACTTGGGACATTCGCCTCTGTGTCACTGGATGGGATCCTGTTTTGCTCTTTACCACCTAGAGAAAACCAGGAAGTACTATGATCCATTCAAAAACCCATAGGCCCCCTCCGTGGGCTCACCTTGCCACCAAAGATGTTTCCCATGGAGTGGCTACCTTTGCCATGAATTCCCCTTTCTCCCCATCTGTCCCTGAATGACCTCTTCATGCCCCCACACAGTTACAACCTGAGAACCCTGCCTTCCAGTCTCTGGAACTGATGCTTAAATTACAGAATATTTCATCCCCCAACATTACTCAAGACTGTTGACTATGCTTAAATTGTGAGCCCTCCTATTATGTGGGACTTTGTGCAAATGCAACTGTTTGGACCAAGCATCAAACCCAGATTGTAAACACCTCAAAGCTAGATTCTGGTTCTTCGTGTTGTTTGGGACAGCGACCCAGGTCCCTCACTATGGGAAACGTTCAGGGCTCTGGACTTTGTATTCAGTCTGTAAATTTCCCCTTGAAGCGCTCCCCATTACAAATCAATTGTAGTTCAACTATGCATGTACAAAATGTCTCTTACCCTCTCAGCCAGCATTTAGTCTCCCTGCCAGGAACTTGGTTTGCCTGTACAAACGGCCCCACCCCTTGGGCTGGCTTCGCTGTCTTCACTGGACCTAAGTGTACTCTGTATCTGAACTCTGTATCTTAACTCATGTTCTTCCCCAAGTGTACTGGTATTTTGGAGAAGGAGGGAGGGAGCATATGGGGTTATCCAATGTCACAAGGAAAAAGAAGCCCAAAACCTAACCTCCTGTCCTTCTGAGATTAGGGGTAGCTAGTTCCGCAGCACGAGGGACTGCAGCCTTCATCATGGGAGACCAAAATTACCAGATACTAAGCAGAGAAATAGACTGTGGTCTGGGAACACTTGAACATAATGTTCATCACCTGGAGGAGTCTCTGAACTCCCTGGCTGAGATGGTCCTTCAGAACCGGTGAGGTCTAGAACTCCTATTCTTAAAGCAGGAAGGTCTATGCCTAGCCCTTGGTGAATCTTTTGCTTTTACACCAACCATTCAGGAGTTATTGGAGACAGTCTTAGTCAGCTCAGAAAGTGCCTAGCTGATAGGGAAAATGAGAGATATCAACAGAGTTGATATGAAAATTTGTTGTCCACCACCCCATGGCTGACCATCCTGTTCTCGGCTCTGGCAGGACCTCTGGCTTTCCTCCGTCTGGCTAGTCCTATGGCCCCTACATGATAAACTGTTTAATGTGTTATATCCAAAGCCAAGTTCAATCTATTGAATTAATGGTTATATGTTCCCAATATGAGGATCTGTAAAATGTAGACAAGGAAGATGACTTTTAGAAAGATGACCAGGAATCAAGGATTTGATTCATATACTAAAGCCAGTGGGGAATATTGTAGCTTGGCATAACTGATGTTATCTTGAGCCCTGCATATGACTAGTGCTCTGTATTTAACTCAGGAGAATGGAAAATTACTCAGAGTACAATCCCATGAGAAAAGAAGAATGAGCTGTACCCACAACAGAAAAATTAGCAAGCTCAACAAAAGAAGCAGAATACAAGTGTAAACCAAAAATTAATGTAAGATTCTAGCTAAATTGTTTCCAACAGGATGTCTTTTTGTGTTTCTCTATTTTAAAATCTGTAACTCTCCAGTTCAGGACCACTTGTTTGGACTCTGAAACACGGGGGTCTGCATACGAGTGGTCTTGAGCTCAGCTAATTAAATTTAAAATTCATCAATTTGGCTGATTGGATTCCTATATTGTTGTTCACGAGCCCACCTCAGGTAAGTTGCAGCTTGTTGA